>JANEHU010002600.1:0-130354 GCA_027563435.1 Nasonovia ribisnigri | reverse complement strand
CGACGATTCCAGAAAAAGGTTGCAAAGTCTTAGAACAGACGAAGAATATTCGAAATTAGTTGACGAAACTAAATTGTTTGTAAATAAAAATAACGTACGTGAGACAGAGTTTAAAGTTCTCCGCCCAAGACGGCGGAAAGTTATGCCAGGAGAACTTGCTGTGGATGAAGTAAGTTTATCACCTAATGACCGTTATAAAACTGAAGTATACTTTATTGTCCTTGACGCTATTGTAATGTCCATTTCTACGAGATTCGACCAGTCAAGAGAAATATTAAAAGATTTATGTCTATTATCTCCTCAACGAATTTTGAAGTACAGTGATGGTATAAGCAAGACATTACCAGAGGATGCATTTAATGAAATTGAAGATTGGTTACCTGGGATTAATATAAACGATTTAAAAAATGAATATTTAACTTTGAGCTCATCATTAAAGGGTTTACTTGATAGCTGTCCAACACTGCCCAAGCAACTGCATAAGAACATTTCTAAGGAACAAAATGAATGCTCTGAAAGTTCGACCGATAGTGACGGTGAAGAAAATACATCAATTACATCACAACAAATTATTAAAGTTTTATCTAACTACAATTTGAGTCAAACTTTCCCCAATTTATACTTGGCTTACAAAGGTTTACTGACGATACCTGCCTCATCTGCATCTGCAGAGAGAGCATTTTCAAAGGTAATATTATGTTACTAACATAATTATTAATTTTATTTAATGTGTTATCAAAAATAGTTTGAACTTTGAAGTTATAGTCTTTCATGTACATTTTATTATACAGGTTAAATTAATCAAGACTAGACTACGCTCAACAATTGGACAAGACCGATTGGAAAGTCTGATGATTCTTAGCTGTGAAAGAGATATAAGTATCAATTATGAAGAAGCAATTAACGCATATGATATGTCATCTGATTTATTAAGAGATAAGCTGATATTTAAATAAATGTGATTATGCCACTTTTGCAGTTATAAATGTATACATGTATGATGTATCTATAAAATTAAGTTATACATTAATATGTACCTAGACTAAAGAAAAATGTATATTTATATAATATTATAATATGTAATTATAATGTATTATTAAATATAATAATAATTATAATATATTATATAATATAATGTATTATTATTTTTATTATAATAATGTGTGAAATTATTGAGGTTTTATAGTTGCCTATGCCCTATATGATATTCAGAAATTTTTTAATTGGTCGCGGGGGGTGAAGTGCCGAAGTCCCTTGATACTTATTTTGGTCCAATGAGGGGGTGGGTGGTCAAAATGTTTAAAATATATAATATGCTTCAAAGACTAAAAAAGTTCGCGCCGCCACTGCCTATACATAAATTATATTATATATATAATATAATAATATGTGGGTACATTATATTTGTTGTTAACGGATGAAAACATTTTCTCACCATCGGAATTCGTGGTAGTAGGTTTTATTTTTACTTTAAGGCAAAATCTCGTGTATTATTGTTTTACGTATACAAAAATTACGATGAATTAATTTTGGATTTCCGTTCGAAACTTTTGTAATATGCGCAGTCGCTATTAAATATAATATGATACATATAGGTATACAAGAATGCGGAGGCAGCAGAGGTTAGTTATTTTTCCCACATCGATTGACCGTATATAGTATGTATATGTAGGTAGGTATATTAAATGTGTGTGTGTGTGTGTGTGTGTGTGTGTGTATGTATGTATGTATATGTATATAAGTACGTATGTATGTAAGTACCTATCTATGTATGTATGTGTGTATATATATATATAATATACATAAAGGAGTACGTCCGGTTCTTTCATTATTACCTACACTTTTTTTCTTATTATTTTTTCTATTCAATATAAATTATTAACATGGCGGCCGTCAAATAATTGCTGCACGTCAATTACTTCATAACCGGGTTAGGTTATGTTGTCCCGACGTCGATATTGTTATTATCATCGTCATCGTCGTCATCATCAACATCATCGCCGTAGTCGTTATTATCATCGTCATCATAACGCATACACAATGCACCCGAGGAAACAATACAACCGGTTGCTGCGGTTTCATTGGATAGCGAAAGGTCACGCCCAATGAACTCGAGCCGTTTTCCAGTTTTCACGTCGCGTTAAGGACGAAATGGACAGGGCCGTATAGACCAGTGGACCAGAGCGAAATGAGTTTTGTATACATGTATATTGTATGTAATATATGTATGTACATTGTACAATAATTAATAATATTTTAGGCAATAGCGTGCAATTAAAAAATGTTATCAAATGTTAACGCACATAAAAAATGTTACAAGAAATATTAAGAAAAGAAATCTTTGATGAACCTAATTATAAACCTATTATAGTAAATACGCAAACATAACTCATGCCTAAGTCATGCTAAAAAATGTTTTATTTCAAAATGAGATGATAAGGAATAAAATAATGTATATTAAAATAGGTGCGAATTGATTTTAATGTTCAATGCTGCAGCGACTATTGCTTTTTGTTCATAATATTAACACAAATAACAATTTGATTATAATTAAGTTCAGATTTAGATGCATTTGTTTAAAAAGAATTTTATATATAGGTACATCCATAATACACATATTTTAATAATAATCTAAATATGATACGATGATATAACAATAATAAATTACATTTAATCTCTATGACATTATATTGACCGAAATTCCAAATACTTTTGTTTCCTAATTTGACTAATTAAGATTGATTCATAAAATTATTAAATTTTATAGTACCTATGTATATTTTATTACATTTATTTTGCATATTTGATGATATTATTTAATGATTTTCTGCAGTTCGGATTGTCCGTATAATATATTAAACTGATATCTGACATAAAGTGTATTGTATAAATGTATAATGTAGGTATATGTATAATATAACATATATATTTATTTGGATTTTATAAGTATAGAATTTATAGTAAAAGTTTACTTAGTAGTTAGTACCTATATAATTGTATATTATTATTATAACTACTATAATATTATATCATAAAATAGTATGTATAAATAAATAATAATAATCAAGCCTATATTAAACCCTATATGTATTAAAAAAATTTATAAATGTTAAATTTAATTTTGTTTTTAATACTATATTAATGATTACAATATTTAGTAAGAATTTAATATTTTCATATAGGTATATCGGAAATAGCAAAATATAAATTTGGATTTTCGAAATTAGTTTTATTGATGTAAAGCAATAGCTAATGATAAAAAGTTGATTTTTAAACTGGACCTGATAATTGTTATGATGACTGATTACGTAGGCATTGTTAGACACAGTTTGATTTAAGCTGCTGAAGGGAATCAATAATATAAAGTATCAGGAATAGGTTCTCGATTGAAATATAAATTAATGAATATCCTCCTAATGACTATATAATACCTATACATAAAATAAAAAAGGCTTGTTAAAAAAATTAATTCTATAGTTATACCTACATTGATATTATTTTTAAATAAAAAACTAATTGTCAATAAGTTAGTATTATAGTTAATAACTAAAGCTAAGAACTTTTATATATTAATATGATAATTATTTATATTTAAATGAAATGATAAAAACAAAAATGTTTCGGAGTTCATTGGGAAAAATGTAAACTTATCGTAGTGCAGTCCTGTGTCATCTGTACCTACATATTTGTTAAATGATTATTATGGATAAAAAAATTTGACACCAGCTTATGTATATGTTTATATGGTTTAAAAAATTATGGCCCAGATTACTGCACCATTTTTTCTACCTCTTGTACAACGGCTCTCCAATAATTATAGATAATTTTAGAAATTACATTTTATGTCTATATAGTTGCGCCAAGCCGTCAATGCTACATAATATATTATATTATTATAATAATATGATCATAACAATGTTATATGATTAAATTTAATGTAATAGTGGTTATACGTAGGTACTTCATATAGTTTAAATAACTTACAATATTCAGGTACGGAAGTGTTATATTTTTAGAATCTTGTGCTGCTAAATCTAAGCTGCTTCCAATCAGTTGAAGATGCTGGAATAATATTATAAGCAATTCACTGAGAATGGACAAATATAGATAAGTACTAAGAATTAAAAAATAAATAAAACTTTAAAGACATATATCTACCTAATATTTAAGTTATTCAACTATAATGTAAAAATAGTTATAAACTTTCTAATAACATTTATTTAATAACAATGGTTATTAGCCTACTTTAAAATGATGTACAAGTTATATAGGTATAACATTTAAATTAAATGATAGTATTTAAATTGTCTGGCTCAAGTGTACCTTTATTAAGAAAAATATTTATTAAATCTTTTTTACCATATATAAATCATTAATAATCATGGTATCTATATTTTTAACACAATTGTATAGTAAATTACTATTCTACATAGTATAGTTCTATAACAATTAGTACTATCTGTATTTAAATTTAAATTATTGTTTCAAACTAAATATTTTTTTTTAATATTCTTGATTCTTGGTTCATAACTTGTTATTATTCCACTAAACAATTTTCTATACGTATTGAAAAAAGATTGTTTTTTCCTGTACTTACCTACTTTTCACCATACATTTCCTATTATTATTTTTTTTAACGATTTTTCAATACAGTAATATATATACAGTTGTATATATAACCTACCTATATTATATGTATAGATACCGTTATCCGTTAATCGTTATAGTATAATTAATATACATCCAACATATAATACTAATACTATAGTGATAGTCTATACTCTAGATATTACACTCCTTACAATTAATCCAAATTAAAATAGCTGTTAAATACATGACCTAACATTTTAAGATTGAAATATATTATAATACATTTTAGAATTTTAGATTTTAAGTAAAGCAAATTATAAATTACAATGTACGTATTTTTTTCAGGTAAGAAATATATAAATAATATTACAATAATAATATATTATATAGATTATATGTATCTACTATTGTACTATATATACCAACATATATGCACAATAAGTAGAGACCCCACAAAGTGAGGGCTGTGAACCTAGAGTACAAGGGCCCGGCTTTCTTAGGGGCACGTTGAAATGAATTTTGTAATTTTTGAAATCTTGATAGGAATACTTATTTTATATTAATTTTATGATATAAATGTATAATATAACATATTAAGTAATATTGTTATTTTAAGCTGTAGGTTACCTAGAAATCAACTAATGGAATACCGGCATCGCTTGTAATGGGTTGTATTTTATTGGAGGTTTTGTATAAGGCCCGCAAAAACATTTAATACAGGCCACAGGAACAGGGGCCCAAAACTTGATGAGGGGTCTTTACATTACGTATATTATGCAGTGACATTGGGAGTTAGAGCGAAAAAAAAACAATTTATATGAAGTAACATATAATATGATTAAGAAGTCAGTAACCGCATCCATAATTCTCGTTGTATTCACTGTAGGTAGGTACTGACATTTTATTTGAAATTAAAATATCAATATAGGTACCTTATTTTAAGTCTCCAACGAAGACATTCAAAGGGAGATAGTATAATAGTATATAATATATTGTATTTTAATAGGGTAAATAAACCCTCTTATAGCTGAATACAATATAAATGAAAAAAACACCCATTCATTCAAATTGATATAATATACCTAAGTTTGATGAAGCGTATTTAAAAGTACGTATAGGTCAATATACTATGTAGATATACTACTTAGTTTTATCGATAGATCAATAATTACACAATTACAGATAGGTTTCGTATAGACTCAGTATAGAACACTGCAATAATATAATATCGTTAAATAATAAATGGATAAATACCTAATGCGTTTTGAGTGAAGGTACTTAAGTATATATTCTTATCAGACATTTTTAGATCAAATATATCTATATGTTTATGTTTTATGATCAGGGCACAGACAACAAAATATAGCATACAATTACTATTACACATTATATATATGTGTGTGCATGGATATTGGATGGTATATATTCAGGGGGTTGGTTTTCTGGGTTCACACCCTCATCGTCAATTTTTTTTAGTATACCTAACATATAGGTTACATTAATTTATTATTATTTTTTTGTTCATAAAACCATTATATAAAATCACTCCACCCCTTAAAGTTATGTTGGATACGACTATAGGTATATAATATATATATATATATACCTAAATGTGACATTATGTGCTAATTATATGTTTTGATACGTACGTTACAATCAATATCAGTCTCCTCGATATGTTCACAGCATTTTATCATATCTGCCATCACAGTTACATGACGGTAGCCGAAATTTTTCAATGTTATGTCTGCAAAATGTGTAATTAAGTGATTAGGATATTAGACAATTGTTATAACATTATGAGATATAAAATATTTTACAGTTTTCAGCTTATATACGTAACACATTTGCATGCTGCAAAACATATTATTTTATCATCTGCATGCGTCTTTTTGTCATATTAGTATAATGTAATGTATAGTATTTAATTTTTTTTTCGAGATTCATTGCAATTACGTACGGTCGAATAAACTCTGATATTAATTATCGTTTTCATTCAAGGTAAATAACGCGGATGAACGCAACACACACTGCAGTTCGTCGCTGTGATATTGTATAAAAACAGGTATTCGCAGAGGTATACGGACAATTTATACTAGGAGAAACGATAAATTTAAAAAAAAACCGAGTGTCATATACACACTCACACACCCTTTACAATATGTATACACGTACTAATGTACACACACACACACACACACACACACACACACACTGAACCGTCGGACAAAAAGAACGTATACGTTGTTGTTACTATTATGTGACTGAAAAGAGACTGGGTGTACGCCGTGTATAATACGTGTGTAATGTGTACGGTATAAACAGTGCATTGTTTATGTTGACAACATGCGAAAATGAACACGCGTCCGCGGTAATGCAGTTGATCACGCAAACCCCCTAGTATATACAATATAATACGATAATATGTACCTACTCTGGCCGAAAATATGTATATAAGCATGATTGTATACGCATACATACGTCTGAGAGTGTGTGAAAACAAAAATGATACAAAAATGTATACATATAATAATGTATATAATATATTATACGTGTAAATACAAAACGACTAGAGAGTCTTTCTCCTATAGCGGCGTGCGTTTGCAGCAAAGGGCCTAGCTTCGGACCACCGCCACTGCAGCGTCGACCGGAAACTTCAATCAAAACCGCACTATATATTATTATTATACAGGTAGAAATATTATTATTATAAAAATGTATTTTCATATATATATAGGAATGTATAACGTGTATAACAATATATATAGTATATGTATGCCTACTACTAGCGAGCGGGCGCCGGATCGAAACTATATATAGTAGTAGAGTATCCCAAAAACGTGCACGTGGATGATATTGTGTAAGTGGCGAAGTGGTTATATTCGTTGTGTATATATATATATAAGTACGAATCCGCTACTTGCTATACGAGATACTATTATGATTAAAGGGCACCACCGTGCGTGTGATAATGATACACCAGCAGCTGTGTATATGTGTGTGTCTTGTCTTGCATGAGGTAATAATGCGAAAAATATGTTGTTGATTTATATAACACAATATATCCTACAACAGGTACTATCCTACAACAGGACTATATTACAGGTATGTAATATAGTCTCTATATATAACAATTAATGTTTGTCTATCTTTCTGTCCGTCTGTCCTTTATGCATTCTTAAACGGCTGAACCAATTTTGATGAAATTCTTTAGGTGTGTTTGAGTGGCTTCCGGGATGATTTAGATTCACAATTGGACAGGGTAAGTTCATCCCCGGGAGGTCCATTTTGGGATTTACGATGGAAATTTTTGTTTATGTATAAATGGTTGCTATTGGTTATAAGAGAATCAATTTGTAGAAATTAGTATTTATTATTTTATTGGTCGCCCCATTAGTTAATTGGGCAGGTATAAAGTACAAGCTTGCATAAAATCGAATTTTCTCACACTGTCTACAAAGGTGACTGAGTTGCACTTACTGCAGTGAGTTACACCTAAAAGGAGTTGAGCAATCATAATTTTTTTACAGGCAACGAAGTGCTAGTATTACATAAATACAGCTGTATATTGTGGCAGATACCTAATAGGTACAAAGATACCTAATAAACAAAAATCTATTGATCACAATATTACATATGCATATATTTTATATTGTATTTATCTAATAGGTACACCTGGACCAATGTTCATGATTATTAAAATCTTGAGGTTTTTTAATTTTCAACGATTAAAATCCTTAAAAACTGCTGCATTTAATAATTCATATAAATTACGTACGATCAAGAAAATAATAAAATAATAATTGCATAATAATAATTAGGTACTATTGTTGTGTAAACAGGTGTCCTTCACGGTGTCATATGTCAATAAACAATATATTATTTTAAGGTCATTATAATTATTATATTTTATTATATTTTTTAAATATGATCAAGTGGACTTACAAAATATTATGGCGAAATCCCTTTCCTTCCATGGAATTACACCAGAATCCTGAAAATGTAATGATGTCCTGATAATGTATTTTAAGACTATAAAATATAAATAATAAAATTGAAACGTTCTATTATTTACCATTATATTGACATCACTTTCTACATAAACAATTAAGAACACGATAAGTATGAAAACCATTTTGAATGGCATTTGATTATTAATTATTACATATACCTAATCTTGAAAAAAAAATAATATTTAACAGCTATTGTTTAACAATTAATATTTTTATTATATTATTAGGTACAATTTTCTGATTTCTGAGATGTTGTTTACATTTAATGTAAATGCCTAACAACGGATTAGTGTATCATACATTCATCTTAATATATATATTTCTTCTGTCCGAGTGTTCACAAACTCAATTTATTCAAACTTCTCCAAAACAGTTGCACTGATTTTAGTGACATTTTTTGTGTGTGCTTGAGTGCGTCTTTTAATGGTATAGATTCACAATTCAAACAGGGATTTTGAGATTTACGATCGAAATTTTTGTGAAAACACATCTATTATAAATATTTGTTGTGACTTGTGAAGTACTGAAGTGGGGTTTTGTAAAAAAAAAGAATAACACAAAGCTGCAGATAAGAATTTATTTAAAAGCACAATATGACCATAATGTAATTATTGATGTATTTAAAATACATTTACAAATTACTTGAATTACTCGATAATTAATAATTATACTTTAAGAATTAAATCGTTAAATTATTAAATCATGTACTTATTTAAAACTCTAAATAATTCTTAATTTTTTTTTTATTATTAATTTTAAATATAAAATAATAATTTGTATAAAATGGTGTACCGAAGAAAAAACACTACCTTCTGTAATATGGTGGCTGTGATCTATAATATTATTATGTACATCGATTATGCTTGTAATAAGGCCAGGGGTTATGGCCTATGAGCGACGTCTATCTTACAAACTAGTTTTATATTGATAGGGAGATAATAATAATGTATACGTACCTACGTATTTTTTTATTATTATTACTATTTTTTTTTTTTGTTGAAGCGAAGGAAGTGATATAGCGTGACCGAAATGCGATTGAAAAATAAATAGGGAAAATATTGTCGGAATAAATGAGATAAAATTATAGAAAAATACAACACAAAAATCGAAGGCCAACTGATGTTGGGCGATTATAATACCAATCCCAAGCCTGTAATTACGTATCGGAGCCCTGAGGATTTTGCCCCTTCACCCAAGTATCACAGTCTCAATTATGCCGATTGTTGTAAAGACTGCATATACGTTTGATGGATCAAAAAAAAAAATGGATGTGGATTGTAACCAGGGGCTAATTTTAAATCTGATTTTAAGAAAGTTTTTTTTATTATATTTGTCGATTTATAATCGAATCTTAAAGTATAGCTAAATATAATAGGTGTATAATATGTAAATTAGCGAATATCTATTATCCATGCGTTAGTTATCTATGCACTTCTTAATTTCTTATAGTTTCTACAGACCATAATAGTTACTTGCAAAAGTTAAATACAATCAAAAAATTATAATTTTAGTATAAATAAATTATAAAATATCCTTAGATATTAAGGTTGTAGGACTATCTCTGTTAAAATAATATTCGATAAACAATAATTTATTATAGAATTCAAATATTTAACACATGTATCTATTACAGTGAACTCATTGGCGAGAGGAACATTTGAAACCTATACTACCTATATATCAGAACAATATCCTGAGTTGTTAAAGGTTAATACATCAAATTTCAAGGTTCATTTAAAATACAATGATTGAACTTATGTATACTGTATATATAAACGATAGATGAATTATTAATGAAATCTATAGGTATAGGTACTATATTATTGACAAACAGATTAACACAGGTCACAGACCTATATTATGGCTACATGATATAGGTAAATCTAAAATGTTTCAAGATTTACAACTGATAACTTATCAGTGATAAATCTTAAAATATAATATATATTAGGTATATAATTTATAGTGACACGGACACGGATTATAATAATTAATAAATATTACAGGCACCCAATTTTAAACGTTTTAGTTATCGTGTAGCAATGTGAAAAATTATTAGCAAAATTATTTACTCCGATTTCTAGCAACTACCGTTTTTACAAATATATTTTTTTTATTGATTTATTAGTTAACTTCACAGACAAGGTCATTATAGTATGCATATGTTTTTAAAAATCTAGAAACAGTTTTAATACTTTTAATTGATTTTTGAATAAAATAGAACTAAAAAAAATTAATAATTTATATAACTCCGCTACTGCGCGGGTAAAATAATCACAACGAACTATTAATAATAAATAGAATAAAATTTAATTAAATAAATATTAAATAATATTCTATTGGGTAGGTATACCTATTTTTATATTTTCTATAATATAGGGAGGTAGCTGTTATAATATATAATATTATAATTTCATGTATAAAACATTTTTACATAATTCCTATTTTTTTTAGCATAAAATATAGTTTTGACTTTCGATGAATATTGAATACCTACTATATAATTTATGGTTGTAAACGTCGTTATAACAAAGTTGGAAACTATAAATATTCTAAAATGTAAATTTATCAATAAACGATGTTACATTATATTATTAAATTATAACACTAATAGCAGTAAATATATTTAAAATAAAACTATGAACTATGGTTAATATAGATAATTAATTTAAATAGAATATTTAAATACATTTTCATGTGTACCTACATGAATACACAATTTAAGTGAACAAAATGGCCTGCAAGACTCAAACACCATTTATTTTTCCGTAATCATTTTATTTAGCCAATTTATAACCTTAACGTTTTGGATCAGAATTAAAAATTCATTCTAAAAAAACCGGGAAATGTATTTTTTAACTTATCAGTTTTTGTTAACTAATTTTTAATGGAGAAAATGTAACACAGAACTATTGACCACATAACTTCATCGTTCAACACAATTATTATATTGTTGTTAAATTATGTAACTAAATAATGATAAGTTAATGACTTATATAATTAAAGTATTATATTTTCTCTTTATAATAATATATGTTTGTACCAATATTTCATTTACTTGGTGTTTAAAGTTATTATTGGTTATCATATGTTTTAAGAGTACCTATAAAACTAATTTAACTATTTCTTAAAAATATGTAAAATATGAATAAAAGTACTAAAATAATGATGAGTTATATAATCAACATACATTCATACAGATAGGCATGAGCAGGCTTTGATCTTATATTAAAATTGAACAAAAATAAACTACAATATAAATATAGTGAGTCCTCAAGTTTTATCACTTACTATACTTATTATAATGAAGTCGGGTGCATGCTTATATAGTAATTATTATTACTATTATTGAGTTGTACCTATATGTCGTCTGCGTCATATAATATAATGTAGTCTTTACATACAGCTCCAGTATTATAGTGATAAACGAGTGTAAGCGAGATTTATAGCCAATAACATTACGATTTATATTGGACATTGCTTTGATATTTTATTTTATTTAATGTAATATATACATATTATAAATATAATAAGTTGCTTACTGGTCAGATAGGTACCTATATCAACAGCATGATTTCTTAGAATGCGTGTTTTAATTAAACGTTTCATTATTTACAAATCTCTTAAAAAAAAAAAAATAATAATAATAATAATGCATTAATGCAGTAAATAAATAAAATAAGTAAGAAAGAATGCAATTTCAAGTTGTCCATAACTCTTGGACACTAGCCAAATAAATGATAAATGAATAGACTTGCCAATCGTGTAGGTGACTAACAACATATTTATAAAAAATATAAATAATATATTGAACTAAATATAATGATAAAAAAAATTGGAAATCCGCTCTTCTGTATGGTAGGTATAATAGGTTAGGTAAGGTAGCTGGTGTCGATAGTTTCACGTAATTGAATAGGTCATTATACTAGATATATATTGTCGTAAATTTGAATAAAATAAAATAAATTTTTAATTATACAAAAACTTGTACACTTTTATGTTTTTGACGAATTATGTTAATTTTTGAACTTCAAACGCACATAAAAATAAATTGTGACAATGTCTGTTTGATATTCTTAAATTGCTTTATAAGTAAAACTTGTATTACATTTAATACATATTTGATTAAAATTTAAAACCATACAAATTATTATTATGAACCAACCTTTGTAAAAGAAATCTGAAAAAAAATTTCAATTTCCCATAAATATATTTGTAGACTAATAATTAGTATTAATAGTCATAATATTTTGAAAATTTAATTTTATATATACAATGATAATTTAAGTTAAAGCGTTATGTTTAATGTTTTTAAATTAATATTTATTGAATTAAAACAAAAAACATTGTCATATTATATATATATATATATATATATTATATATTATATATAGATATTACCATCATACGCATTTGAATATCCAGTCATAAAAATTTGTACTTCAAACGCACATACAAAACAATGTAAATTTAAGCTTAAACTTGTAATTCTATAAGGACAACTTGTAAGGAATCTTGTATTACATTTTGAAGTTTCAGATATTAAAATTTAAAATGTTAGGCATTCTTAACTATACAGAATAATTACAAATATTTCGTGGTTTTAATTCTATAACTTTGAATATGGATTTAATTTAAAATTTTCATTTTAATTTCAGTAAGAAAAACTTACAATTAATCCTGTATTTCATTTTAAAGTTTTTTCGCAGAGCATATACATATATATTTTTTATAAAAAGTCAAAAATTTAAACTGTCTAGACTTAACTTATATATATTATTATATTAAAAGAGCTAATACTATTTTAAAAATTAAAATATGTCTAGAAAATGCTATTCGTGTATTTGATGAAAATTTCAAGCATCTACGATTATTAATTTTTAAATAAGGTAAATATGATAAAATTAAAAAATGGATTATATTGTCAAAAACCAATTTTTTTGTTCCCGATTATTATGAAAAGTATTAAACTTTTGATTCCTAAAAGTACCAATAACATTAATTTTCTACCAGAAACCACCAAGTTGAAGATCCAAGAAGATTTTCTGTTATAGAAAGTGTTTTTGGTACAAAAAAAATAAAAAATAAATAATAACACATATTTTCATAATTATTTAAAAAAACATAGGTACTCGAATTTTCTAATTTTAACAACATCAATGTTGAAAATTGAAGCGTTTATTTTTCCGCAAAAAGTGTCTTCAGACGCAATAAAAAATATATAGTTGGAAAACTTAGATATATATTCTTTGTCCCGTTCTGCAGTATATTAAATAGAGACAGTTTGAATACCTAGTAATTAAATAATTAAATATTTGCAAAGGACGGTATGAGAATTTGGTCGTGACTTTTTAAGTAGGAAAACGTATGTTTAAATAAAGATTTAATTATATACATGTGATTTATTGTACATATTTTTAATGGGTTTCAATAAATAAATATCTTTTAAAAAGTCTTAAAATAACACATCATGTATTATATTATTATATATGCAATATGCTATAGTAATGATCAATGTAAATATAGGTTAAAATAATTTATATAAGTAACATTAAAAAATACAGTGTTTAAGAATTCTTAAAATTATATGTCGTGTGTTAATAAAAAAAAGTGTGCATATAGATACTATTTATATTGAAATAACTGATTCGTTAAATTATCTATATTGTAAGGTCGTGAGAAAAAAAACACGAAAAAGAGAAAATCAAATAAAGTAGGTACCAAGTACCAACTGTTCACGTATATAGTAGGTATATATTATATATTATATTATATACACTCGTATGAAACGATGAAAATATCTTTAATAATAATAATAATGTTATGGTTGTAAGTGTTTACAAGTGGATTTCGTGCGGACATTCGCTATAGGTATAATGCGTTTAACCGACCTGAAAAAACTATTGATACAATAATTGTATAATATGTATACTTACCTATTTCTTTTATCCTAAGATGTTATTGTCGTGTTTATTATTATTTTAGTACATGGCGGTCAAACTTTATATTACCTATAGGCTACAGTCTGTAGTGGTTTGACGTGCAGGTTTATTATTATTATCTACTTACACTGCAGGCTGTATGCTAAATGCTAATACTATACATGTAATTATGAAATATTATTAAAGTACCATAATAGTTACAGCTTTATTCATTATAATAGTATAGGCACCTATACGGGAATACTGGGAGTTGTCGTTTTCTAGACGACTGCCACTTGCGGTGGGTGGCAGGGGGTTATACTACTGACTAAAGTACCTACTTTATTTTGCAGGGGTTTTTTTGTGGCTGCATAGCAGAGTCTATTGAATGATGTGTGACGATACCAGCACACAGCATTTGAAAGTCTATACCTATAACCTATGCAGTATTGCAGTATATAATGTGTTAATCATAGAGACCGACAATAAAATATACGACAACTTAGTACTTATGAATACTTACTTAGTTACTTAGTGACCATATATATAGTTAATTTATGAACGATAACAAATACCAATATATGTGTAATTAGTATTATGAAGTTGTAATTGTCAATAACTGAATTCAAATTATAACTCCCCAACACAAGCTATACTTACAGGAGAGTTGCACATTTTTGTATTTTATATTATTCTTGAACTATACACGATTCTTGATTTGCAAATAAATAATAAATAATTATTATTATTAAACCGACCAAAAATGAAACCATATATATTACGAATTATATATCATATTATTATTATCATTTTATCATATTATACAATAAAATGTATATATTATTATGTTTATTGTAATTTGTAGGTATACATATATATAATATATATATGACGACGTTTCGCTAAATATACCCATATTATATAATATAATATGCGCAGGACGTATAGCTTATGCCTTATAATATGTATAATGTATATATTATATTGTATTATATATAGCAGTATATATAATATACGCGTGCAGTGTGCCCGCAACATGATAAATTAGCCGATTGCGATACGGGTGTTAAATTATATATTATTATACGAAAAACGACCATTAGGGCTTTTGTCGAACGGATGCGGAATATGAGCGCATAATTTGATTTGTGTCGTGCCCGCGGCGGGACTCCTACGGCGGCGCGACGATTACCCGCGGGGAACCCGGTTGGGGGTGTTGGCCGCGTTCCCGGCGCGTACATTATATTATACGCGTTACCTATATAGGTATATAATATATATATACATACATATTATAACATAAGGCATTTTTGATTCTTTTTATTCCAACACTATACATTATATAATATATATAAATATAGGTACACACGCAAAACACAATAATTATTGTTGTCGAAAGAAGTCGTAACGTCGATACCATTTTTTTTTACCCTCGTTTGGTCGTAAGGTGTTATTGATGTTCAAACACACACACACACACTTACTTATATAAATATATATATATATAATCATGATTCTAATGCGTGTGTATTATTACAAGTTTCCAGCTAGTAGGTACATATATATATTTAAATACACGGGACAATTTCTATTTAAATTTTATCTTACATATTATTATGTATTTATATATGAGAATTGAGTATCATGTTTATGTATAGACATCATGGTGCTTATGCAATTATTATACTAAATGTGGATTATTGATATAGACCTCGTCTAATATATTATTGACCGTAAAACATTTAAAATCATATTTGAAACCAGAGCCGCCTCCTTCATACTTGGGTTAGTATTCATCAGACACCTAGAGACCCCTAGACAGCCTAGACCCCTAACCCCCTATCCCTAAACCATTTGAAGTCTTATAGACACAGTCTTAAACCCGAAATCACAGCACACACGAGAAACGTTCAGAAAATTAAAGTATATATATATTACAATACGTATGCAAATATTTATGTATCAAGACACTTAATTCACCACAGTGCAGAAATGTCCTGCACTCCTGTACCTACAGCAGGGGGGACAGGGGTATAACACTATAATATACAGCCAAACAGGTGTAGCTGCAATGTAATAATTTTCCAAGTATAGCAAGTATAATAACCATACCTATGCATATTTCCTACAGGGTTGTAGACGCTTGTACACGCAATGATAATAAAATAATATACGCATCGCCGCCGCCGCAAACCAGCATAGGCGTTATTATTTTAATCAATATTGTATGTATACCAGTCCGGTACTACATTTTTTTTTTTTTTTATAGTAATAACCTGCATATTACCATACCCACAGTTACATACAGCCGGTATTCGTCATCATATTATATTGTATACGAAAATTTGGCACTTAAAATGTGATCAAAAATATTAGGTGGGTACCTAATATGTAGGTAATTATATTAAAGTATAAGACTTTAAGAATGTTTTACAATTTACAGGTTATTAAAATATGTATCACTACATGAATAGGGATAAAATATGGACGCAACCGTTTAAACATAAAAAAAAAATTAATTAATACAAATATTAGCAGTAAAAATTAAAAATGTAAATTTACAATATCAAAAACAGTTAAGTATGTGTACTAATAATTCATTACAATACGTCAAAAATTAATATACAATTTAAAAAAATGAATTTGTGTTTTGATTTATGTTATAATATCTATTAATAAATTATAAAACGATTCCACGTAAAAATGATATCTTAGTTCTAGTTTCATAATTTTGAACAATATTCTTAGAATTCGGTATCTACATCAATAAATTTCTTTAACATTTTTAGGGAGACTGTAACTTGCTTCTATAATAAACAATACCATTAGTTAGATTCTGAACATCATATCTTGGTTTCATAGTTTATCTGTAAACCAGAAGTCCAGAACTAAATTATAAATTGTACGTACCTATATAGTTAAAATCACCTAAAATATTTCACTTAATTTTTAAATCTTTTAAGTTTCTTTAATATTTAATACTGCAGCGTTCAATTGGGTGCATTATGATAAATACTTAACTTTTTTTGATATTGTGTTTTAATTTTTAATTTTTAAAACTTATATATTTTTATTGATTGATATATTATTATTTTTTAACTATTTAAACTGTCCCCACTACCCTATATAAATTATTTTTACCTGAGTCGCTCAATATTTTTAAAACTTAACGTTTTTGAAAATATTAATACAATTTTAATAATTTAAATTAAGAGGAGTAAGTAACTTATGTAAAACGTTAAGGATTTTTGAAATAATGAGGCTCTTATACGTTTAAAAATCAACTTGTATAACTTGTACGCTAGTAATAGATACCGCGTGACTGCGTGTTATACAGGTATATAAACGAGCCACGCGTAACGAGTCTAAGCATGAAATGCTTATAAAATAGTATTATTGTAAATAATTATTTTTGCACCACAAAGTGGTATATTGACATTAGAGTTTTTATCGCACATCACCGACACTATATGGGTATACTGCAGTCTGCAGGTATAATTTATATTTTTTGCACACTATATATATATATATATATACCGTGAATCAAGTAACAGAATGCACTTATAATAGGTTTATTAATAACATGCGGTATCGTGTCCCGTGGGCCGTGACAACATCGCAACGCCGCGATTTTTAGTCTACTATACCTACGGTTTATAACTTGTGATCGAATAAGTTTTTTAATATTGATATACATATATATATGTGTATAGAAATTAGTAAGTACTCTATAACTACAAGAATTAAGGATAATCTATTGTAGTTTAGCCGCTATAATACTGTATAGGTACCTATAGTACAATATTTTAATCCAAAAACCATACAGACAATAAATAACATGTGCACGTTGTTGCAAATTACCAACAACAATAACATCAATATTCGATACTTAAGATGTATGGTCGTCTTTACATTTATAATAATATAATAATCTATACTCTATGTAGTTAATAGCATTGATTATAACTACTTCTATAGTATTTATTATAATCTATGTCAATAGTTATATATATGGGTGTGCAAGCGGCGTGGAAATTAGGAACCAAGGTATTTAAAAACGAACTAGTATTTCGTGCATTTTCATACAATTCGTTCGCATGATGGAATTAAGAGATCTTATTTAAGGCATAGATTTATTTCCATACGTATGGTATATACCTACATAAATTATATTAGACGTCGGATAGTGACTATAATTATTTGTTAATATATAGTTTGGTATTTTAATTTCACAATAATAATGACTTTAGTATAGGGAATATATTATGTTGAATTTTGTTTTAACTATAAGAATATTTGACTATATGCAAATTATTGATCTTTACCTTAAAGCACTAAATTATAAAGCTATAAACAACTCTTTTAAGTCCTTCTACTTGAATTACGTACTCATCAGTTATCGCTTCTTGTAAATATAGGTACAATGGATTTGTTTGTTTTTATTTTTGTTGTCATGCATATTATATAATATCGCAATTAGCAATAAATAATAACCCATTTGCAGCTAATTCAATTGCAGGTGACTTTCTAAAGATAATTTAAATCTGATTTAATAATTGTTATTGAATATTTATTAAATCTATATATACTAAAATATGTTCATGTCCCTTAAAATAATTATTAAGATTAACATACCGATGAACATATTATATCGCATATTATACCTAAATATATATATTGTAAAGTAAATATATTCTACGTCTCTAAGTATCTACAGCTGCAGTTCCCTATTGGAGTATTGGTTATTTCCCTTTATCAATATATGCAAATAATCTGTATTTTTTAAACCTATACAAATAATTTATATTTTATGCATCATTTGAAGTTTTGTTTAGAATATTTATTCTATAGATAACCCTTCTGTTTTTTCTTTTATATTTCAGCGGGTTACACATACCTATTTAAATACTTAATAGAAATAAGGTATAACATCACTAAAGAATTATTTTGTTCAACACGTGGTAGACATAAACATATTATTACAGAATGTTTAAATTTGAGGAAATTAAAATCAAATTATAGACGCAGGTGGTTTGAAATAATTTTGCATGGTTATATATATATATACGTACATAAATGATATATATTTAATATTAATATACATGTTTATTGTACATTTTGAAATCAGATAGGTATAGCTACCGTCCAAGTATGTATATATATAGGTTTATAAGTATATATAATATGTTTTCAAGGTCAAAAATGAAAATAACGTTTTTCAACTCCATTACTTATAGTTTATATACTTAAATATTATAATAATATAATATTTTTATGCTCATATAACTTTACTATGTATAAGAGATAAATATCAATATGATATTATATGTTATATAGTTAAATAGTTATTATATAATAGAATAATGCTAATATTACATCCATACTCCATAGTTGATATAGATCAAAGGTGACAAACCTTTTGAACACTACGTGCCCAAAAATACCTTCTTTTTTTTGTGCCCTCAAAATCTTTTCACGTGCTTTCTCGGGCACGCGTGCCATGGATTTGCAATCCCGGATATAGATATTATAATGGAACTATATTTGTACTTGATTCCTATACCTATAGTTCATATATATTATATTATGTAGGTATTACAGATGTATAGCCAGCTGATTTACACCTTAAACTTACCTATACGGCTATATGGGTACCTATTGGCCATTGGGTATAACATATTATATATCTATGAGGAATGAGGATGTATAGACGGATAGCTTATACAGGCATATATGCAATTACATAACACATGCAAATTATATGCATACTTAATCATGTAGTCTAGAGAAAATCGTATAGAAAAAACAATTATCACATTTTATAACAACTATATAAATTATGATTTTATATCTATAATAAACACATTTCTTGCATGTCCATTCAGCAAAATAATTAAAAATTAGTTAATCTACCATTGTTTAATATAAAATATCATGTTCAATATTATAAGAGAGTAAGAAAGAGAGAGAGAGAGAGAGAGAGATACTATACAATTTTAACATTTATAAATTTTGGAAAGGTATTATAATATGTTCACAGCAATCTAGCAGTGACAAGAGCAACGCGTTGATGCCTACTACATTGTTCGGAGAAAACGGAAAAAATACAATTTTAAAATATCTAAATTTAGTTCTTACCTACCTATTACTTTTATATACCTAATATCAAGAATAATCTGGCTTTAATATAATCTCTAGCAGCGTAGACGGCATATAAAGCATAAATAGCATACCTATGTACAATAAAAAATAAAATATTCAAATCCAATACCAAAAATAATAAAATATTGTATACTTCAGAGTTCAGACACATAGATATAGCCGGTAAAGGTATAATATTAATTGTTATTAACAAAATAAACGTAGGTACTATTCATTAATCATTAAACTATTTTATCACATAAATTTACATGCTATACAGGATTGTATTGCATTTTAAAAACGATTTCATAGAATAAACATAGGTATTTGTAACATATGTATATATAGTCTTAATCCATGAAAAATGAATATATACTTTGTATGTATACTCTATATACATAAGTACTTATAAATAAATGTATAGGTAGGTACATTCCGCCTTATTGACTGACATATGTGTGTATGATTGGAGCTGGTGTGTTTTTAGGACAAAAACATGTCTCACAGGAAAAACTCTCATCACGCTCTGTAGAGTAGTCGGATTTTGTTAATTTATTTTTCGTTGCAAAGAAGATAACATTTTGAAGGTCATACCGAAGCTTGATTTTCAAAATACTAATTTTAGAAGTTAAAATAAATATTTGAATAATCAACAATATTTTTTATTTTTTAAGCATTATCTAAAGTAAAATAAAAATTTGAGCTCGAATCCGACCTAAAAAAAAATAAAATTATCAAAATCCAAAATATCAACGAAGCGTGAGAGTTTTTCCTGTGAAGTCATTTTTGTTGATGTAATACACCGTATCATATAAAACGGGAAGTAGATATTAGTGGAAAAGTATAATATATATACTATATAGTACTAAAATATAAAATTTAATTTTCCTATTACAGAATTGCGGAAAATATAAATACCTGTTCAGACACCCTTAATGGACTACAATTCTCTGGTCCTAAAGTGAATCCTGTATAAGCGACGACTACAACTATACTCACATACACGAAAGGTACCTATATAAATATACTATATTATGGCACTTACAGGACATTTTTTAGGGTAAGCATAATAAAACCAAACATTACAAACACATTTTTTCTTTGCACATTATATTACAAAATACGTTAGGAATCAGAATTGTATATAATGCTATACCATAATAGGTATTCATATTCTTTAAATCTTAAATAAACTCTGAAGTTAGTGGTTATTCTATAAATTGCAAGCCACAGACGCGCACTCAGGATTTTTTTAGGTGAAGGACTCAGGTAAGTACACAATTTCGAATCGACATTACTTTTATCGTCGTTATGGACCAAAACCTAACCACTATTGTCCATTGTCTATATACATATAATATATATATTATATACACATCTAAAAAACATTTTGAACTAAATAATTTATCAGCGTTGCCAACTTGATCATGTACAACTATTAAACTGTTAATCTGTAACTAACTAAAACAAAAATATCATCAATATATTTGTTAATAATGTATAGGTATAATAAAAAATAGCAGTTTTGGGGAAGCTACAGTCCCAAATCCTTCCCTGAGATCGCCATTACTCCAAACCATATGATACATTTTATAAAGTCCCGGGGGGGGGACAGGGAAGTACTTTATGTACTAAATATCTGCATCTTAACACCCCCTGCTGCAGATATATATATATCTATCATCTTAACTAGTATATATAAATATACACTAATATATAGCACACAATGGGTAACCTATATAGGTATAGGTATAGACCTGTTTGTATTTAATATATTATCTGAATAAAATAAATGATTGAAAATACCAAAATGGAATTTTTTTTACAACAAAAAAACATAAAATAAACGTAATGCGTCTGCGGTGGCTAAAGATAAAAAGACGCCGTCCAATGTAATATTATAATATATGTACCTACCTATTTGTGGTCTACCTTGAGGCGGACTGAGTTATCGGAAAATTTCCTAACTATAGCAATCTCCATATATATATTATTATATAATTATAGTTATACCAGGAATATATCTAGCTGTAGCAAATAAAAATACAATAACACTGTTTACAGCAACTATTACACTATATATATTATAATATAGTATCTACTCCTCTATATTTATAACGAACGTTATAATAATAATATTTATTACTATACACATCAGTATACCCCGCGAGTCCTTATGGCGGTAAGAGAGGGGTCCCTACCTATACTCTAAATAGGTATGCGGTATTCCGTTTAATCCATACTTATATTTCAGAATTCAGGGTAGCCGCGTAGGATGGTGGGTGCTTATATATACATCTATTTCATTTTTCTACATGGCATTGAAGTCATGGAGACTTCTCATCTATACCTACATTATATTAGGTATTTATAGGTAGGTATATTATAACGTTGTATTACCTATATTTAATTATCGAAAGTACATTTTTGCGTCCTTCATTTATAAAACCCAACGGCTAGCTATCGTTTCAAAATCATACCGCAGGACGTAGGTACATAATATATTTATGTATTTATAGCTATATACAGGTATATAAGGTATCTAAACTTATTTTCAACTTATATGCAATATAGTACGCTTGTCGATAAGTACACGATCGGACCTGCAGCAATACAACAGACTACGAACGGAATGACTGCTGCAGTCGCTGCAAGGCCGCAGGGGTGGTCGCTGCAGTTTTGTACCAATATTACAAATTATAATACTATCATATTATTATTGTATATAGGTATACCAGCCGGTACAACAGTTATTATAATACAAACTAGATGTGTGTGTGTGCGGTGCATAAAACGTTGTTATAATAACAATATTATAATATAATAATACAGTCGGGTACTCGGGTCGATCGAGTGTGTGATGTGCACAGTGCGCGCGCGCTCGCTATACATATATAAAACAACGCAATCGCAATAACACGAGTGTACTAACAATATCGCTCGCGGCTCGGGCGACCGAGTCCCACGGGACGGACACACATACAAAACACACGCGGCACACACACAACACACACGACCGCGATGACTGGCATAGCGTACGGCGGCGGTGTAATTATTGTAATAGGAAAAGTGTAAACGCCGCGGCGGCGGCAGTCGTCAGCCATTGCGGCGGTCGGCGCGCCATTGGTCGGCGGCCCGCCGCCAATCCAAGCGGAATGGAAAACGAACGGAAAGCGGTGCGCGCTCGATTCCTCCCGCCGCAGCCGCAGCCGCAGCAGCGGCCGCCGGAGGGGGACGAAATTACAAAACTCGCCGGAATCGTCATCGCGGCCCCCACCCCCCACCGCCGCCGATGTGCGACCCGAACCCGACGGAGCGAGCGGGAGCACACGCGCCCGCGCGCGCGCGCAGACCCGCTCGCCGACGAGTCACTACAGTCCGCGACCGTATATACCGGTGGCCGCCGCGCCGTTTCCATCCGTTCACCGCGCGCCAGAACAGCAGTGCGCCTCGTCGTGCCATCGCGTACGGTGCCTAAGTGTGTGCGTGTGCGTCTGCGAGTGAGTGTGTGTGCCGTGTTTGTGTGTGCGAGTGCGCGGGCGCGTGTGTACTTATATTCGTGTGACGAGAATAAAATTTAATATTTTACGTCGAACCTACGCCGGCAATATCATATTATCATCGTAAATTTTTGTCGCCGGTCGCGGGCTTACTGCTTCGGCCGTCCGATCGTAGGTATATATCATATTATACACCTATATATATTATTCCTTTAAGTTGTAAGTAACCTGCAGCCTATACTGCCTATACCTATCTGACGGGACACGCGTCAGACCTTATTGATCACAGTTTCCGACGCGATTTTCACACTGAGACTTATTAATTTGTACGTTTGCCTATAAAATACCAGGCATCGGCTATACTTCGGTACCTAGCTAAGCTGAAAAATATTATACATATTATACACTCGGGGATCGCTTTCCGCCCGCGAAAGTGTGCCGATAAAGTTTTCTTTATTGTACTATGGGCACGCGATTTAATATAAAATATATATCTATTTAATATACTAACATTTTACCTGCCGCAGTATATCGTCCGTATATGTCGTCGCTTCGAGCTCAAACGTAAGTTTTTATTCGTATTTCGTATATAATATTATTATACAGCGAAAACTATTATATAGGTAATATAGTATTGTTTGGTATGGGTGTTTATATAAATATATAATATTGTAATAATATCTATAACAACGATAAGAAGCGCCCATATATAATATAATATTATTATAATATATAGTTATTTATACTTATTCATGGACGGGTCGTTCCGAACTCTACTATACCTAATCGACGTATAGGCAAGGTTATACACTGAATATAACTCTGATGTGCGGGTGACATCGATGCCCATAACGTATTTTTCGAATACAAAATTGATAATATCGAACTGTCCATTTGCCCGCTGCCGCTGTGTCTTTATTATACCTTTCAGCTATAAGTACAACTAATATTATACGCCTGCATTACAAAATATTATGTAGGTAGTAGGTACGCAGTATAGGTACAATTAGGTACATACTGCGCGTGTATATATAGCCATGATAATATATGGTATTTAGGTTATTAATATATTATTCACCCAGCAGCACTTTATCGAAATCTAAATAAAAAATTTTTCTAAATCATCATAGATATTCAAATTAGGTACTATTAAATGTATAGTTGACTTTAATATTATACAGATGTACCTATGCAGAGGCAATAGTAGGTAAATACTCTCTTATGTGTAGTGTTTATGTTAAAATTGATTAACATATTTTTATGAAGAAAATTATACATAAATTTAGGTATACCTACATATTTTACTATAATGCCTATAATATATAATACGCCATAGCGAGAAAAAAATCGTGTTCACTATTTGTTTTATATAACACAATTTCAAATTTGTGTTCTTTTTAATTTAGGTACCTGCAGATTCGTTACGATTAGGCCTCATTAAGTTATCACTAATATTTAAAGTTACCGATAGTAACATATCACTATATATATACCTAATATAATACCATTATATGTGAGATAAAGATTTTTCTTAATGAAATCGTATTATTTTCTTAATTAAATATATAGGTACATAAATATTTATATAGAAATTAGAAGGTAATTATTATAGTATTCTACAATCACTATATAGGTACCTGATAATAATTATTATCATGCGCATATTAACTCGATATATGATTATTTGTGAGTTTTTTTATTCATAATCGTAGTAACTATATTTGTATATCAATTATTAAGAATATGTTCATTTGTTTGTAACTTCCAAATAATTGTTCACCTTTTATTATATACTAGGTTATAATATATACTGGTCGTATTATATACTTTTTACCAAACAACTCGAGTTACTCGAGCGTGAAACATATAAAAAATATTTATCAGCATACTTTATCTAAGACTTGGGATATTTAAATAATCTATACGACTATACCTATATAAGTAGTTCGTATACATTTTAGATGCCCTATACGTTTTCAAAATAATTGAACCGGCCGGTAAACCATAAAAGTGGTAAAATATTCATTGCTTATTATGTATATATAATATGTATTATGCCGCGTATATATCTCTTATACATAAATTATAATTTATAAATCTACAAAAACTATAATTTATGTAAGTACCTCCTAATGGTATTTTTTTTATTAAAAATAAAATCAATAGTACAAATATGCTCGTTGTCGAAAAGATAATTGTAACTTATATATAATATTGGTATCAGTAAAGAACCTATACAATTATAATAATTCCGTGTAAAAATTCAATTCAAGATTCATTATAAATTATAATACCTTAAACGTATTAATAAAATACTAATAAATAATAATATAAAATGTTTAACAACAATATATTTAACGTTATTGTATTTTGATAAATATGTACATAATATAATATAATACAATATATTAATGATCATGGTCGTGAACACTATATATTTTCTACTATAAAAATCGAGCGCTGTTAAGATTTTCTATACTAGATAATTTAATACCAAATGTAATACAGAAATGTGTTGTATAGTTATCTGAAACAAGACCCTAATAATAAACATATAATACGTATGTATCTGATTCTTAGATTATAAAATATTTAGTTAGCAAATAATTAAGTCTACCTATATGGTCATACACACTTAACTACCTTATTCGAATTTCAACCTATGTAATAAATTATATAAGAACCTATATAGGTAGGTATACTATACCTATTTTTTTGGTAAAATGGTTATATAGCCGAGTAAAACCGCAAAGTGTTATATAAATGTAAAAAATACTCGGTTATAATATTACTAATTTTATTTATTATTAATTAATTTAAGAGTATAAACTTTCTATGTGTAACAGAAATTGTTTTAAAATCATACCTACAGATCGCGACAAGTGTCTCCGTATAGATTGCCTGGATAATTTAACCACGATGTACCTACTTAGCGCACGCACATAATCAAATCGCTTTTGTCTTCAGTCCGATAACGGGTTTGCTGCTTCGCACTCAACATGTGTACGCCGACCGTCGCTCTGTTAGCACAGGGCCATAGAACTTACCTATTAATTTTGTTCAACGAATAATAATACCACGTGGTAGATAGAACAGAAGGATGAAAAAATAATAGTTTTATTTCATACGAGAATAATATAGTGTCTATAATAGTGATAAAAAGGTACACGTCCTATAGGTACAATATATAATATTATTATTATAACCTGTACCTACTCATTAGTTATCCCTTATTATTAATAAAATATGCATATAAAAGTATATTCTAATTGAATGAAAAATAGGACAATAATCTTTATTGTTGTGGTTTCAATATAGATAAAAAATAACAATTAGAAAATTGATCGTAAAAGAGAGAAACATTATTTCCATCCATAAAAATGTGGCTCAATACTTATAAATATCGGCACAATATAAAAATAAACCATTTCCTTTTCATCGTAAAGTCGAATCGAAAGTATATAGTGCATTGTTTACATTGAGTGTAAGCAAATCGATGTGAATGCGCTTTTATAAAAAAAAATATTTATTACGATTTAAGTACCTACCTACTTACCTTCACTACGTAAAATATATCGAATATTGTTCACAAATTCAGAACCTCACGCTCAACTCCTTCGCACGATAGGTGTCTATATATAATACACGTGGACTTTATAGGTATTAGGTGTACATAAATATATAACTTGTCGTCGCCCATCGACATGCAATCTCTTTGGTGCATAAAACTGTTAGTTCTCGTCTATAAATGATATTGTTTTAACGTGTTTACAGAACGTCAGAATAAAAATGTAGTTAATGAACGTAATAAACGCGTTAAATAGGCTTCTTGTCTACAGCAGTAAAGCTGTATTATTATATATATACATTACGTGGCTTGGTCTAGATTCCCTAGATTGGTAGATATAATACATTATATTACACTTTCGCAACATTACTTAATCATTATAAGATGAAAAACAATAATTGTAAACTTAGCTTTTCTTAAGGCTCTAAGCAAGGTTATACATTGCTGCGGTTTTAATATGGTGTGCGCTTATACCTATAATATTTGACATATTATGCATTCATACTGCTAAATAATATCTAATAAAAGATATTATAATAAACTCGTCGTGGCTAGATCTAGGATTTACGCATTTGCATATACGTCTTTTTTTGGATTAGGTACCTAAAATGATCTATACTTTTTAAGCTATACAAATGAAGTGTCGGAATATTGGTAAGGTCCATAGAATTTATAATAAAATAAATAAAAAACGCGGAATACTGGAAATCTTAAAAATTTAATTTTCAGTGGCCCTAAAATATTTTCAATGTTTATATAGTGTTATTAAATCACCATTCGTAAACTCATTAAATTTAAATACTATGTTAAAAACAAAAAAAATATAGTACTTACCTTCATCAATCGAAATTAACACAAACCACAAATACATAAAACGTAGAAGGCAGGTTAAATAAATATAAAATATATAATATAATCTATGAACAATAACAACTATTTCATACATTTTGCTATATTTTGCAATTTTCTAACTTATTTGATAAAAACGCGTACACACAAGTAGATACTTTAATAGTTTATTTATATATTCTCCTCGTACCATGTAAAGTTTAGAAAAATATTATTCGAACACTTGAATAGTTAAATGTATAGGTGCCATCCATAAATCAAGATTCAGATTTTGATAGAATATTTATGGCAAAGTCAGAAGCAAATATTAAAATATCAAATCTCGCCAAGTAACTTGAGGTTTCCCATCGGTTGCCGGTAAAAAAAAATTAAAAATAACCGTTCATATTTTATTCTTTTTTTGTTCACAAAACTCTATGAAACCTTGAACATCGTACCAGTATTCCGCGTTTTTATAAAGACCGTACCAGTTTTCTGTTTACCATACAAATGAGATACATAACTACAGCAAATTTACTTGACATTCTTTTAGATCATTTACTACCTATTTCTAGGAATATCTATGACTAAAACTAAAATAATTTACATTAGGCTTAATATTTAATATTTACTAGTATGTATCATGACATGTCGTAATCTGATTTTAAAATAACAGCACGAGTCTCGGCTTTATTTAATGACCTAATCATCATCACTTGACTACCGGTCGATTACAATATGTAGATATGTTAATACAAAAAAATGAGTTTTCCCGTGTTGAATTAATGAAATTAAATATTGATAAAAAATAACTCAATTTCTACTAACAGGAATAAAAAAAAATTATTTTAAATGAATTGGTTCATTAATGTTTTTTTAGGGCGTTTTAGATTCTTAGAACATTAAATCCGATCCTTATATCATGACATAAGGTTATTATATTATTGTAATTAACTTCATAAAATATTTTTTTTATTTGTTAGTTTAAAAAACAATTTTTTCCATATAATAGGAAACCCATCGTGGTAGAGTATAGTATAGCCTGGTATAGGTCATTAATCAAATGTCAGGAATAATAATTTAATAGTGATTGTGGATTTATATATTGATCTCTTATTTAAAACCCAAGTATTTTCAAGACAGTTACAAAAATGTTGAACGTATAAAATAAAAATCATGAACATACTTGAGTACCTAAATCAACCATTTTTTTGTATGGAATTGACATTGTAATGATTAATACTTTTTTATTTATTTGATGATACATACCATTGTAGTATTATAGTACCTAGGTTTCATTACCAATATTGTTATATACATTTATAATACATATAAAAAATATAAAGCTGTACTTCCGTAATGACTGATAAGTTAGTATAATAATTATTATATAGGTATTAATTGTTTATGTAATATATGACGTGTTTTCATTGGCTATGTAACATTTGTTTAACTTATTAAATTTCTAACAGAAAATAAATAACTAACATTAATATAAATAAATAATAAAATATCCTTGAAAATAGAGACTCGGTGATATTTTAAGTACATTTGTGCAACCTATATCGTTTTATCGTTTTACCTATAGAAAAATGTAAAAACATAAAATATCTTTAGAAAGGCACAGAGGCGACTGTCTCCATTCAGAATCATTTTTCGACTTTTTTCACAAATGTACAATGATTTACTACTAAATTTAATTTTAACACGTATCCATCACAGTGGCCTATTAAATGACTATGTACATTAAACAGTAAATACCTATTACTATGTACATCAGAGCGAATTGTCCGGGTATTTTTAAAGCTTAAATTTAAATATTTTTTGTAAGTACCTATAATATAATAATATGTGCATTAGTTATATATAATGTGATATACCTAAGTCTTGAAAAAAGCAGCGAGCCAATGGCAACCTAGTTAAAATAATACAATAATATATCATAATGTGGCTGCGTAAGAATTTAAATTTACAGTAGGTAATTAAAAAAATTAAAAAATATATAAAGAAATATATATTATGTACCTACCTATATAATATGCTTCAAATATTATTACAAAATATATAATAATCCATTAGGTACGACTCCTCTACTACGTTGTGTTATTAAACCGTATAAATCACGTAAATTTAAACGGCAGAAAAATATTTATTCAGTCGTATATAATATACACATACAGTGTATTTTGTTATGTGATGTCAAAAGCAAATTACACTCTACTGCACGCAACGCCGGATAAAATATTAAAATTATAACAAAATTAGAATGCTGTTGTACTGCAGTCTGTAACCATTGCATTATAGGTATCTATATTCTATCTAAACTTCTTGATTATTGAATACTTATTAAAATAATTATTTATATAATAAAACGCAATAGTTTCTTTTCAAGTCGCAAAAATAATTTATTTTATTTTTATGCTATTTATTTATAAACATGTGATAAATTTCGAAACTTAACACAATAGGAAATATCTTTTTTACGAACATACATGATTAATTATCAATAATAATAATATTATGATTTAATAACAGCATATTTGCGCAAATATCCGTGCAGGGTGGATGACAGAAGTTGAAATTGATATATCACTTTTTGCTCGTTTTCAATTTAAAAAAAAGTAACTAAACATGATAATTGTCGTTCTTATACCATGGTTTTTTAATTCATACGACTATATAATACTGAAAAAAAACACATCACTTATAAGTTACAAGTAGTGTAACTTAATATTAAAAATGTAAAACTAAAAAATACTGAATGGTTTCATTTTTTAATATTATTTATTATAACTCTAATATATTTTGATTGAAAAATTTTATAGTTTATACTATATACAGTTCTTAATTATGCAATAATATTTAAATGTATTTCGTACTATCATATCATGGGCATTAACCATGGTATGGGATAAGCTGTTAATTATTTTGTTAAGTAGTAAAAAAATATGGCATATTAAATCTAGCATTATAACTTATAAGTCAATACTGAAGTTAGTTTCGTTTAAATATATCTAATTATAATTTTAACTTCAAAAGTTCTTAAAAACAATTGTGTTTATATAATATTATGTATTTTAGAACATTTAAAATTTCTATTAAAACGACTTATGAGGAACTATGTAATAAGTATTACATTTACAAGTCTATAGAAGATATTATTATTTAAAATTAATACATTTTTAATTAAGACATAATTCGCAATTAATGTTTGAGTTCTTGTCAACATTTTAACTTGACACGCGTGTTAAAAATGTTGTCCTTGTATTTTCGTTAGGTATTTTTAAATTTCTTGAAAAACAGCTTGTGAGAATAGATACTTGTATTATTCTTAAAGTTTTAGACATAGAAATAAAATGTATTGAGATTTATGGTAAAAAAATTAAAAATTAAAAAAAATTTCAAATACCTATATAAATATTAAATAGTTCAAATGTTGTCCTAATATTTTTAAAACCTCATATTGAATAGAAAATGATATTCTAAGTTATGATGAAAATATATTCTTCAAGTTTTTACGGTTACCATCTGAATCACAACAAAATAACAAAATTGGTTTTGTCTAAAACTGTTACGCCATCTCAGTTTTAGATATTCCTGGTTCTTAGTAAATTTGTTTTTAAGTTTTCCTTAATATTTTCAAGTGCTGAGAATTGTGGACCCTCCCTCCCCCTAATAATCAACCAGATCCAAACGTTAGTCTTAAAGTTATTATACTATTTATTATTAATTTCTTAATATCAGTATTTGTTCTTACTTAGGATTTTCTCCACAGACATAAATACATAACGGACACGCGGACGCGACATTTGTGTCAGACAATAACGGATTGGCTACTAAGGTCACACACGGGGGCCCAACGAGTCGAAGGTCACCACACCCGTCGTACCACCGACACACCGCGAATGCGATGTGATGTGATGTGATCGGCGGCCGAGTGACAACGGGTGCGCGGCGCTGACATCGCAGGTTGCTCGAGGCGCCCCCAAAACGGAGTACGTCACGGGGACGGGGCCATGCGGCGCCCCCCCAGCCACATACCATCAGCCACTGATCGAACACCATCAGAACCACGTGCAACACCATCAGTTGGTGGCCGCGTCCAACGGACAGTTGCGCGGTCAGTCCGGCGCCGCCGCGATGGCCGTGGCCGCGGTTACGGCACCGCCAGTCCAGCCCGTCAACCCGCTGAGCACCGTCTACGCGACCAAGCGGCGACGGCGCAACGGCAAGAGGTATACTATACATTTTCATTTATTTTCTAGCTTATTGTTTAAAATTTATATATTATATTATGCTAGTTGATTTGCCAAAAATTAGTGTACGCCTATACAAGTAAACGTGTATAAAACTGTTATCAACTATTAATAAGTGACCTGACGAATTAGGTGCACATATTATATAATATAGATAATATTATGTTAATTATGTAAACATAAAAACTTAGTAAGTTAAGCTTTTTTTGGTGTAGTTTTCGTATAATGGTACTTGATTTATTAAGTATACTTTTTTATTCTGTGGTATAAAATAATGCTCAGGGTACTTTAAATATGTAGAGTTATAACGTCTGATTTATTAAGGAAAAAGTGAAAATTTAAGTTACAAAATAAAATTTGCTTACCTAAGATACGAGATTTTACCCCAGTGTTGAGCAATTTCTAATAATATTTCGTTATATTTATTAACTGTACCTACTATTTCTCTTAACTAGGAAATAAATACTATATTATATGGGAAAATTCTACAAATGTGTGAAATAAATTACGATCTTTAAATGCCCTAATTTTGAATTTGTCTGCAGTATATTACAAATATACAACTCAATAAAGTATTCCAAATATCTATACGACATACTATGATAAATACACATTTATGGATTTCCGATACCGAAATTAATTACGAGCTTTTTAAAATCAGGATGTTTCAATCAAATCATCGTATATAATTGTGCGTGCACTCGCATACGATCACGATCTACAATATATGCGCGTGCAGTACGATGCGTATAATATTATAACTTAACCTATATACATGCCTATTATAATAGTGTAACTGTCGCCGTTTTAATAGGTTTATAAAATGCGAACAAAATAATCCTGCAAATGTAACACATACGCCGTCATCGTGACGTAAAACAATATAATATTATGATAATGTACATATATACATACCATTATTCCTATTTAGGTACCTTCGTGTATATATATATATATATATTTATATAATTCTTTTTGGTGACTACCTCGAGTGAATGGCTTCCAAAAGGGTATCCATTCGTGTGGCGTACGCATATTAAATAGGTATAGTACATCAACACTATTATCAGGTGTGGTTGTTTTTTTCAAAACTTTTTCTCGGCGCCTTTTATTGTTTTTTTGTTCCGATGTCCATGTTGATTGATACAAATCGGGTGCGCGCGTCTACGCGATATTATCATAATACATATTAATATGTATACTTAGGTATATATATAGCGGGCGCCACGTGTGTTTGTGTAATTGATGCATTTCGTAGTCCCGCAGTGTGACGTCACTAGCTCCATTACCGAAGATTATGTTACACCGGTAACTTTGCGCACATATACCTATATATATATATAAATATATCATATACAACGCAAGAACAACACACAGTGGATCCGGACCGGTAATGTAATGTTTTTCCATCACGCAATCGCGGGAACGACCGAGGGGGCCACTGGCCGGCGCGAATATATACACCTATATATATACATTTAAGTACTGGATGACTACCATGCACGTATGTGTGTGTGTGTGTATATATATATGCCATATGTGCTATAACCTTCGCGTTCCCGACCCTTCGTCTCCTCTCCCGGTTCCCGTGGTGCCCGCCCTTTGCAAAAGTAATCATCAGTGGTCAATTCCTATCGGTCGTTCGGCGCCCTCCGCGAGTTAAACTGGCGCGCACGTGTGTGGTGTGTATAGCGTGCATATATGTATAGGTGGATACACGTTGCAGGGACGGATTTACGACTTATATACCGGCGGGTATGGTGCCCCGCTATCCGGCCGCCGCCGTTGCTATAATAACTTGTTTTCCCTTCGCATTCCCTTCCATCCTGTCATATATGTACCTATATATAGACTATATAGAGGTTACATTGTACATTGAACATAATATATATTATATACACTTTTCGTTTCGTATGTATATATATATATAGGTATATAAAATAGAGCTTATACGTTCTGTGTGTGTGTGTGTCTGTGGCAAATTACTTTTAGTGCTATTTCGGAAATTGCCACATGATGAACGCGAATAAATTCGATTTTTCAACTCTTCCGAAAGAAAATTACGATCGGTACTGATCGCATCACGGAGTTTACGATAATATAAGACGTCTTACCCGCACTTGTAACTTTTGAAATATTTTTGTTGTATACACAATGGACGTGTTGCCACCTAGTTAATATAAGTTTTATTGGTAGCGGTAGGTATTTAATAAACATTTCTGGGTATAATTTTGTTTCAGGAAAATTCTCAATATAATTCTGTACTTTATATTATTTGATATCAGTTAATATCGATATTATTCAATGTAACAAACTCAAAATAATAAATCAGATAACTAATTCAATATTGAGTCACGTACACTCTGCAGCACAGTGGCATAACTAGGAATTTGTTAAAGTGAGGGGTTCGGTTTTCAATAATTCGCTCTTTTTTTATTTGGTCTTCACATACAAGTATATAACTAACAGATAATTCGAAAATGTGCTTTATGTTGGCAAAAATCTAGCTAATGTAGGTAAAAAATGCCAGATTATTTATTTGGTATCTTGGTAATATTTGAATAGTATATTAAAATATAATATAAAATAATTTTATAAGTATCCATTATGGTACCTACTGACATCTAATAATACGAGTATATGCAAGGACCAATAGATTATTAAATTCAAATTAAAAATATTATCTAGGATATCTTTTATACTTTTATTTATGTTTACATTTTAAATAGCGTATTATGAGTTTTTTATAATTGTAATAGTATAATATAAAAGTTATAAACTTACTTTAAAATTAAATTAGTAACAAAATCTTATAAAATGTCTCAAAAAATATTCTTAGGTACCTTTAAACTTGATAATCTCTAATCACTCTAATATTAAAGCAGACATAACTGATTGGCGGAACGAAAATTTTCAATGTTGTCTCCGTCTCATACTAACCCATACCTACCAAATTTAGCGTCGGAATAATCCGATTTACTCTGTTTTTTTTAATATTAGATTGAATGGACTTATTATTCAATACAATAAAATTTAATGCATCGCCCATTAAACTGTACCTAATAATTATAGCTATTAATTCAATCACTTTGCATATTTCAAAACCACTATACAGCGATTTGTTTACTAACAATAGAAAGCAATCGTTCATCTGGTATAGAATAGAACATATAGAATATAGATCTGTATTGTACTTTAGAAATGATTTTTTGATGACAGAATTCAATAATAAGCCTAAGATTTATTTTTATCACTTAAAATATTTCATTAATTTCAAGTGAATTTTATTATTATTACGATCTAAAGATGTTGTAAATTCTGAAAATGAGAATACAAGAAAGTTATTATTATTTAATAGTATATATATTTTGAATACATTTTTAATAGAATACTTATGCTAAATGATTAGGAACCCATCTTAATTAGAACTTAAGATTGTTAAAATTACCAAACACTAAAGTATACTTTTGGTTAAATAGCGAAGATGGATAGTAATATTATTATTATTTAGTAACATATCGTCTGTTTATTACATTTCTTAAATGTTCAAATTGTGTCAATATTCTCTAATTATTGTGTATTAAATGAGACAAATATATTGTGCACTCAAATTACGTAAAGTATCAGTATCTATTGTAACTATAAACTACAAGTTAATCCCAAAAAAGTATCCGAATAAAATATACAAGACAAGTTACAACTTGCTATCTACACTAGCTTTATATAAACGATTTAAAATATTGAATAAGGAACAAATTACAAATTCTATGGTCTTTGATAAACCTATAATTTATCAAAAATGATAGGACTTGTCTAATAAAAAAAGTATAAACTTAAAATTATCTAAGGAATATTGTATAATTAATTATATACATGTTATACAATATATATATATATTAATATTTTATATTAGGTATATTATAACATACCATTAAATTGTCATAGAAATATAACGTTAGAACTTAAAACGTTTGTCTAACGTAGGTACTTAATATACCTATATTTACAATTTATGTTTACCATTTGTACCTGAAAATATATTTACACCAACTTGATTTCCTTGAACATAATATTCATTGTTAAACGAAAACTTAAAATCTTATTTTTTATTAAACTTTGTGAAACAATTAGTTTCGAAATACTCGTTACGTATAATACAAGATGTTTGTTGGTGCTTTTTGAGTACTAAAATTAAGTATTAATACTTTATAAAATGTATACAAAATAAAAACGATTTTGAATTCATAATATAATTGTGAATATTTTTCATTAAATAGCCAAAAATTGTTTGTTACTTTGATTGGGTTTATATTTTTAAAAAAAAATAGTCTTACGATTATAATAGTATTACATTATAATGTCAGCTATTCTCAATTTTTGAAATGTGCACCACCGACGTCCTGTGACTATAAAACCGTGCAGTTTATATAATATATTATATACTGTATACGGTTTTTAAACTTATTTACAACAGACACAGGCCGGTATAGAAACGTCAAAAGTGATTTTTAATAACAAACTATATACTAGAAAAAAAATCGAGAACAAACCCGTTGTGAGTGCGTTGTGTACAACAGGGATAATTTGAGGTAATTGCTGGGGTCAGAAGACGTCTAAAATACATTTAAATTATACGGTTGTCCGGGTTGAACGCGGCCTTTCTCCGATTCGCCGACGTTTTCCGCGTTCTAGGTAAAAAAAAAACATAGGTACCTAATAATAATAGTGAGAGTATACACAAAATAAAAAAAGAATACATCGAGTAGTGTTCGTTTGATTCATGTTCCAGCGTGTGTATATTTATATGTTTGTGTGTGTGTAAATTACTTGACAGGTGAAACCGTATTTTTTACATGAGCACATGGAAATGTATTACGCAAATTATCGTCCAACACTGATGTGGTGATGTATGTAATGTGCACCAGTATTTTTATATTCGCAAATTCTAATATTATATAGGTAGGTTTACTATCGTTTTTTGTACCATTTACCATCATGATTCATTGATTAGTAGTTTTCCAAAACGAGTAAATTAAAAATTATGTTTTCTAAAAGGCGGATGAACCAGATGGTTCCAGTCCCTAATGACTTAATTCTAAGCTATTCACGTCGGACATATTATGTGCCTACCTATGTAGGAATTAAACTACTTTTCTCTAATTATAACAATAGATTTATTTATTTTTTGTTCTTTTTTATATAGACCTGCAGACAGTTATTTTTCGCGGTGGGTGACAGCATTAAAGAACAGCTAAATATAGTAAATTATATCGTATACAGCTCGACTGTCAGGTTCACCGGCTTGCAAAAATTTCATGAATTGAATATTATTTTCTTTTATTTAAAAAAAAAATTCATGCTATAGTCTATACCAACATTTTTTTAATTTTATTTTTGTAACCAATTTATAACCCTAGGTACGTTTATAAATAAAAAAATATTATTTTTTCGTGTTCCAAAACAAAGTTCATATTGTGTGAGCCACATTATACCAACGTATAGGAGTTGAAAGAATAGATAAGCTTAAAACACCATCGAAGTCTCAATGAATCTATTGCTATAACTTTTATTTAAATCGGCCCTGTAGTTTCTGAGATAAGTGCGTTCAAACATACAAACCTTTCAGCTTTATAGTATTAGTATAGCCCTATAGGTATCCAGTATTTTTATACTACGTCACACAGTTTAGGTTTTTCTTAGATTGATATATTTTTATGATTATTTTCTAGACTTGATCTCAGTGAAATCCAATTGGTATAGTATTTTGCATTTTGTTGAATTCTTCTGCGAATGGATATTTGCGACGTTCTTTCAGTGTGTGTTGGTCGTCATAGGGGATACTTAATCGAAAGGTTTCAAAAATTGGTGGATCATTTTTTCTATAGGTAAAACATATGTGTACGTAATTTGGTGTGTCCCGCGATTCTCAATTTAAATAGTATTGGTTTTTTATTTTTTTCTTCTATATTTCTTTTTTATTATTTGTCATGCGATATAATTTAGTTTTATTTTTATTTCAATACTATTGAGTAAATTTTTAAGACACCGTGGTCATAACAACATTAATTAATTAAAAAATAGATCAAATTGTTGTTATTATTTATTATAATAAATATATTATTATTATTTATTTTTTAGTTTAACACAAAATTAAAAATTAAACATCTTAAATAAAGTATTTATATATATTATAATAAACCACAGTTTTTCTATATACTGATACCAATTTATTATTTCATACGAACTTTATAAACATTTCTGGATAGATTGTAAGATATTGGATATTATATTATATTGATCTATTATGAGGGTATAAATGCACTGGTGGTATGTTTTAAGTTTAGATAAAATATATTGTACATTGTGTACAATATTGAATCCAATTGGTTGGTACTTAGACTAATTCTAGAGTTGTTTGATGCTTGTATGACATAAACAGTAGAATGGGTTCGATGGGTTAGAAATATATACTTATTAAAAGTATTGTTAACGGCTAGAGGTTCACTAAAGTATATGTATTATTAGCATATTAGTTTTTGATTGGCTTCCCCCTTTAAGCTATATTTTAGAGACGAAAGAAAGAAAGGATCAATGGTGTTATTCTAGTACTTATTAGGCCCATATACTGTTGAGTTACAATAGGTAATAAACTAGTATGTAAAAATTATGACAATAAAAGCTATAAATAATAAAAACCTATACCTACATATATTTAATATTTAAAACTTTGTAACTAGTAAAATTGTCAATATTTTTGCTGGGATTCATTTAAATAGTATAAAAAATAAAAACTAATACTATACATCAATTAGAAATTGTATTATTAGTTATTACGTTTGTTTGTTCTAAATTATTAATTAAAAAGCTTATACTCGCAGGTATATAAAATTATACCAAATTAATAAAACAAAAAAAGTCTACAGTAAACATGGATTATTAAAATTAACATTTTAATAATAAATAGTGGTATATATCTTACAGTTTTCTCGTTTAATCTTTATACTGAGTCATTGATAATATTATGTCAGCAAACACCTAATGTTATTTAATTTCGTAGTATGATGATTAATGTTTCTAAATTGGTTTAAAAACTATTCCTGTCAGATGGCTGTCAGCTAGCCCTATTCGATCTAAAATGCCAATAAAATGGTAGATACTGTGTAAAGGGTTAAGTCGACGACACGTGCCGTATTTTATGGCTATTTGACTGCAAAATAATGGTTAATGGAAGACGTATTTTGTTTGTAACTACATAATAGAATAATAAATATATATAGACGTAAAATAGTACGTACAATGTACATATTACATACTAGTATACTACACACACTTTTATTCATAAACTGCATAATACTATGATCCTGGCGACAGTTACAAACACATTAGGGTCATAAGACGTAATTGCACCTTTTTCTGTTTTTTTAAGGGGTGGCGGTATCCTGCTTTTAGGCCTATAATCATTATAGGTTTATTATATACCTACTGCTTTTGAAGTTTGACCACACTATATTGTTTTTCAATAAGAATTCTGACTTCATTTTATATTAATATGATATTAAAAAAGTGTGTTTTTAATTTAACTTCTTTAATATTTGCTATTTTTAAAATCTATAACCTTGATAATAATCAATCTTAGAAATGTCAATAAAAAAGTATACTGTAATTATTTTTTCTTTTAAAACTATAGATCTAGTTTTATAATTTAAAATTAAATACCAAAGTTAAATTCGTACGTACATCCAACCTGGAATTACAAACGAATTACCAAATTGCTTTATGATTTTTGTTGTTAGGTATAGGTCACACATCATTTTTTATTTTATTCTTTTATAGTTATTCATAGTCACTTTTTTCATAAATAATATTTACATTAACCTTTATTATGTATCTAGTGATCTTGTATAGTTACAACAATTATAAATGGAAGCATTGGATTTTTTTAAATTACCATACTTAATATTCGTTCAATGTATTATAAAATAAGAGTACCTATACAAATAGATAAAAAAAAAACATTATCGTTTTTGTATATTTAGTGATATTATATAGGTGTTAAGTCAGTGAGGGGATCTTTGTCAGCCCAATCACTTATAATGACATGAAATAGTATTTATTACCTATATGTTTGTTACAAGTAAAAAGTAACAGCGGGAGCTATTGATAGTAATCTAAACTATTTATTACGATAAAATATGAATTTTTTTAAACTAGAGGAATAGTAGATCCAATTCTATATAACTATGTTTATAGTTTTCGATTACGGGCTACCTTATAAATTATAACTATGGTATAGTTGTACAATGTACGTATACTGAAGCGCGTGGATCTTTGTCCAGAGAGAAATTATGAATGGTCTTTCCATAACGACGTTGTGCGGTCAATGAAGTCAACATGATTATAATCAACCGCCGGCGGCCAATATAAGTGTACCTAGCAGATTTATGACGTCTGCGGGTAAAAAAACATAATAATTACGGTAAAATATAAACAATTACCCACAGAGAACCTAATGTTTCACAATAATACAAATTGTACGATCAAGAGATTCCGAGGATAACAAATGGTTTGATTTAATATTAAATATCAAATATAATATTTATTTAATTTCAGTTAAAAACAAAATTATATCTTTATTCAATTCTATTCTCACCACTCAACTAGTCAACTATGATAATATTTATACATTTTAACTCTTCGTACAGAAAATAATTGAATGTTTTATCAATTTTCAATGTTAACCGAGTACAAATATATCAACAAAAATCATAAATTGTATGTTCACCTACAAATACTTGATACTATAATACTTTCCTTGCCTAAATAATATTTTATTTTTGTATTATTTTATTATCTACTGATTTTATTTATTTTAACTCATACGGACCAGTATCTAATTTACAATGTATAGTAATATTAATTAAAATAATACAAGAAAACAAATAGATAAATATTATTATATTAATATTATCATTAAAAAATATATATTATTATTTATAATCAATGATTTTAGGTATACAAACAAAGTTCAATTATTATAATTAAGTAATGAATTAAGACAATGAAACTAGAAAAGAAAAAGAAAGAATTGTGTTGTAACTTGTATGTAATATCTCTATGTAATTTCTTAAATTATTTTTGTAACCAGTTTGATGAGTTATTGATAGTATATAAACTATAAAGCGAAGAAGTTGGTTCTGATATTTTTCGAGTTGATCACTTTGTCCAGTGTTGTTATTTATTCCAAATTAATGGAGAATATTCAAGTGAAGAACAGATCAGTGAGATATAAATGCATTTGAAGGTGAGTGGATCATGGAATTCGGAACAGTTTCGTTTTATACATAAAAAACAGTGAAGGCTTTATTTATATAACTACAACAATACAAAAATATTATTTATTAATATTTGAGAATTGAAGAATAAACTGGAATCAAATAATAATATTTATAAATCTTTAATCAAAGAGCATTTCTCAGTATTTACTATTTATATTTTATTCAAATATACGATTTGTGTTAAATGAAAGACTTTTGAATTTGATGTACCAAAATATTAATTTTTACTCAAGTACCTACAACAGCTGTATAATATTTTATATAGTTGTATGTTATGTTACTTATATTAGTCATTATCTATGTCATTACCTATGCTCATTTTCTGGTTGTTATATGCTAAATATTATTACCCAACATCTAACATTAATTGCGTTGTTGGAGAATTGAGATCAGTTACATAATTTTATAGCCTGTAATTTAATAAATTTAAGTACTTCTCTACAACAGTAAAAAAATATACATTAAAATAAATCCATCGGCCATTTCAAAATATATTTTGAAATATTTTTATTTTGTAAATTAATTTTTATAGTCACTTTTACATGGAGATGAATTGTATTAAGAGGACGTCGCACCCGCATGTGTTGTCTTCGTCTTACACACGTACGCAACATACAAAATTTTCGTTCGCTATAGGTTAAATAGGGTGCTGTTAATTTTGATATTAGAATGAATTGATCTATTATCAAGTTTGTAAGTATCAACATTATCTATGTTCACTCGTTGGTTTTTACGATATTTTAATTTTTAAGTGAGTATGACCATTTTCAAATATTAATACTTTACATACCTACACATAACTCGCTTAAAAGTTAAATATCAGAGAACACAGATCATTTTGTTACCTACAAGTTTGATAATAGGTAAATTCACTCTAATATCAAAACAGACAGCACCCCATTTATACTAGTGTACGAAAATGTCCTATGTCGTACGCGTGTAATACGGAGACAATATTACATGCGGATGCGACGTCCTCTTAAACCTTAAAGCATAAGTGATATATGATTTAAATCCATTATTTTTTTTATGTGTACCTATAATATACAAGTAACATATAAATAAATACATTAATATTCAATACTTAACTAAATTCGAACTTAAAATGTATCATTACATTTTATGATATCTATATAGGTATTTCCATTTTCCACTTGCTGCAGTTACCTATCTAATATATAAAAAAATACCTACTGCATTGCAATCATGCCAATAATGACAATTAGACAATTTTTAGTAAACAAATAATTATTTACATATTTATTTCCAGCGTTAACTAGGTTAGATGGTAGACGTAATTTGCAATATATAAATACGCTTGTAAAAGTAATATTCAACTGTAATACGCAATATATTTTAAGTGAAATGAAACAAGAAATGATAAACGTGACTCACCAAAATATAGGTATACTATGTATAATGTATATTATATTATGAACTTCAAAGTCGTTTTGTGTATACATACAAATATATATTAATATATTATACATATTGTTATATTATGTACCTTCTACCTATATTGTGCTGTATTACATATTTTTTCGAGAATTTTAAAGCTCGTAGACAATAAATAACGAGAATACCACGTATACCTATTATATTATATTATTAGAATGTTACAGTGCATTATTATAGTTAAAGAAGTACACTAATACATTGTATAGCTTTACCTGAAGTAGCCAAAACCAACGTGTTTAAAAATCAACTTTTTTTTCTAGTGTGAAGACGACGCCCAAAGACGGGGGCGTGGGAAAGAGTAACCCAAGCAAGCGGCACCGCGAACGGTTGAACGCCGAGCTCGACACGCTGGCCAACCTGTTGCCGTTCGAACACAACATACTATCCAAGTTGGACCGGCTGTCCATACTTCGGTTGTCCGTCAGCTACCTACGTACCAAGAGCTATTTCCAAGGTAATTATCACGTATTTAACGTATAGGATATCCACTCATAGGTCAGACAAGCGATAGGTATGGTATTATAACGCGTATATAACACAATATCATAACAAAATTCACTGTTATTTAATATACGTTTTAAAATCGCACGTGGCGGGTCGCTATCGTGTCTATACATTATGCTGTGTGTAGCAGGTACATAATATATATATATATATATATATATTATATATACATAATATAGACTATAGAGTAATACCTATAGTATAGCATACCGCCGCAGTCGAGTCGGTGCAGGTGGTGGCGGCTGTTCGGCTGCGTGTCTGACGGATGCCGCAGACGCGCGTGACGTGACCGAAACACTTTACACGCGACATTGGCATTTTAAAAATAGTTTGGACACGCGACCTTGACCATGGTCAACGGCAGAATCCGTCCATTTGTGTAAGATAATATAATATTATATATATTATACTCAATTTATTAAAGGATCGAGGTGTATAGTGTATTACGTGTGATGCACGAATTTTCGCGTGAAAAAGTCGTCATAGAAGGTGTTGCGGATGATGTGAATATAATAATATTATAGTCTCTTGCGGTTTCGGGTCGATGACTAACGATTTGTTGCCGTGAGTGGGGAAAAAAAATCGAAAAACAACCTCTAAAAAAATCGGATACTGCTCCTGGTTCGACGAGACATTCGTGTAGAACATAATATAATATTTCACCGAACGCGTACCCACCGTGTTGATATTATTTTATTATTATATAACATTATAATATCAAGGCGTACACCTGTAATAATGATACATGATCGATTGTACACGCCATAATGCATTATAACATACTTTCATAGGATCCTACAAAACACACTTTTTCCTCTTACAGAGACTTGTTTTGAAAAAACAGAAAAAAAATAACACTGCATCAGAATCCTAGCTCTAATACTCTTAACTTATAAGTGTAAATCATGATGTATATGGTATAAACTGTAGGAGTGTTGTATGCCGCGCGAGTTGTTGATGTGATGCTGCGTTTTCTATAGAAAATATATTAAGAATTCTTCCCCTTTAACTCTCGTGGAATATTATTAAACAAGAAACAGAGCAAATTAAACAAATCTTATTAAAAAGTTTATTTTAATTGTTATTTGTTCGATAATACATGCACATAATAATTACAATAATATTAAAATATATTATGATATATTATAGGCACTGCAGAATTATCATTATATTAGGTATACCTATATTATACTGATGCATTATAGTACCTATTTATTATAATTTAAGGAAATAAGATTTTAATAAGATTTTTTGATTTTTTTCACTATCAGATACAGACTTGTTTATAGAAAAAAAATTTGGGGGAGGAGTTGTTCATACAAATGTTTTAAAACTAATCTTACAAGAACAACGAATAAAAATGGTTTCACACCCCCCCCCCTCCCAATAAGGTTAGACATGCTTGATTGGACCAGTAGTACAGTATTCAGTCCGAGTGCAACCGTATAAATAGTCGATAAGATGATACTTACTCTATGAGTATCGCGGTCATATACTTACATAAATATTAAATATATGCTACCTTCGCAAACTCTTTAAAGTAACTTTGGGAAGGTACCGGATAGTAATTGGGTGGGGGAGGAGTCAGTTGTCTTCAATTTCACGTACTCCTACTATTATATAACACAAGTAGGTACGGTTATTATTATTTAATGAGATTATAATATTTCCATGTAATCCCGTCTATTGCGATATGTTTGCTCAAATGATTATTTTACGAAGGCAATATGTAAAAATTATTCTCACGTGTATACTGAGTAATTAAACAATCAAATAAAGATATTATTATGTGATTTGAATATTTCCTTTCCTGCGCATATATATATATATATATCATACAAATATTACAAATATAGTTGCTACTTTTAGATGTGGTGGTGTGGCGAGCTTACTCATTGTTAAATATTAACTTATATATTATGTACATAATAATATATTATGATTATTAACTATTTACAGTCATAACACATAACAAAGGTGTTAATTATACGTATTCATAGTATGGAGTACTTCAGTTGCAATGTTTTTTTCAACATCAGGCGGTTACCTATTAAAAATGTAAATATTCGTCATAAACATATAGATTTTATCGAAACAGAGTACCCACGTACAAACTAAGCGTAAAAAACCAAGAGCCGAATATAAAATATTCCCTACCTATCACCCTTAATGGTTTGACGGAGTAAATACTGAGACGCATGCTTGAATTTTGTTGTGGTTTTGATATTATGCAATCATATATGTATTGTATAATTTATAAATATAAAAAAGGTCATTACGGTCTATGAATATTCATATTATACATAATAAGTATATAAATTACAATTAATTCATCATATGCATAAAATACTTTGAAAACAATTTTATTTTCCGTTACCTAGGTATAAAAATAATTTAATATTCGCTACTTTTATAAAATGTTAATTAACATTTTTGAATTATTAGAATATCAAAACAAACAGGTTAAGTAAGTAATTATAATTAAACTGCTTTAAAAACACTTAATTTAGTATGATACGTAGGTACCTATATTACAAATAAATTACAATAAGAAAGTCATAAGAGTTATGATTTAAGAACCAAACAATATACTTACCTACTTAAATTAAGTACAATAAAAATCAAATAAATTCGTGTTATAGTACTTAAAATAATATATGTTTATAATTCGAATCTATATATTTTTAAACTTTCATAACATATTGTATGTAATTATTCATATCATAATCATAATAATTATGATGGTAAATTAAATACAACATAATATTTATTATGAGATAACGATGTCTATACATAAACAACAGCAGATAATAAACATTATATTTTACTTTTAAGCATTAAAATTTAATTCGCATTGTTAATTGGTTAATTATATAGGATTATGATATTGTATAATATAACAATATCTTATAATGCCTACCTTCCTTGAGAGATGCCGTCAAGACAAAATATTAATTTATGTTACCCATAACTCAATATTTACATTACATTTTGAATTTGTCAAAATTACCTATATAGGGTATATAGTTTTTTTCGTTCGTACCTAATGAGTATCGCTTGACTCGTAAAACAACAAAAATTGTTCATTTGTTAATCGAGCTCATCGTGTATACATCTTTTATTATTATAATAATATACACGCGCTCATTTAGACTATAGAGTGAACATAAATAATATCGAGTCGCGGGAAATCACGTCTATAATACGCGGCGGAAACAGCAGCAGCAGCCCCATAACACGCAGGCGTAACTTATAATACGTACAATATATGACACTATAATGTACATATATATACACGACACACGTCGTTGTACCTATCTGTAATGAAACGCGAGGTGGGTAGGGGGATGGTGGAAAAGCGTGTCGCGATGTTTTATTATGCGTGGGAAGATTTAGATTACAGAACCGTATATATATGTATATAAGTGTATGTAAGTGTGTGTATGAGTGGAAAACGGGGCGCGAATTGCAGATGCAAAATTAAATCCGATAACGGGGCGAACGTTAAACAACTATAAATATACCGGACAATTTATTACCGTTGAGAGGGTCCCCTGTTCGCTACCGTGTGCGCGCCGATTGAAGATATTGTTTTTTACTTATTTATTCTCATATATATATATATATATGTATACACATAATATATGCGTGTGAGTGGTATGCACTTCTCTCTCTCTATTTCTCAATTTCTCTCTCTCTCTCTCTCTCTCCCTCTCTCTCTCCCTCTCTCTCTCTTCCGCCTTGCATTCGTTTTGTTTGTATTATTATTATTATTTGTTTTTTTTTTAAAACGAACCGAGAACAGCCCCAGATGTCGGATACCGATACCCCCGAAGCCACGAAGCAAGTTTTTGCCGTATAGCCAGCGTGTGATAAACACGCCTTAAATCAATTACGGCAAACACTTGCTGCAAAGGTGTTGCCCGGTAATTACTGTATCTGCTGAGTTCATCTCGCCAACGGTGAAGGGTGAGCGGGTGATTGTGGTGAGGGGAGAGGACGAAGGAAAGAAAGCACACACGCCGTTTCATGGCAGCACTGCAGTATAAATGCGTATAATATATATAAGTAGTATTGTGTACATATAGGTATGTGTCCTACACTTGAAACGTTGGGAGCCAATATATAAAATAGGAGAGAGAGAGATAAAAAAAACGTCTTTGCAATCCGATAGTCTGAACCGATAATGCTCTGGAACTGTTGTTTACGAACCTATAGTGTGAAAAAAAATACAACACACACAATGACATTACCGGTTACCGGATAGCGTTTAAATAATTATTATTCGTTTATTGGTTAAAAATATGTTGTTCCCAATGCGCGTCCAGAGGATCAGTGCAAGATGATAAAAATTCAGTAGACCTCTATAGCATATATTATTATTATATACATTTATATTATGCATAATATACCTACTGTATATACGTGCACAAAGTTTAAAAAAACAAAGAGAATTCAATGTTATTAACAAGTTTTACGCAAAACAATTAATCTTGTATAAAATGATCTTGGTGATAATAACAAAATTCACTCAGTTAGCTATAAATTAAAATGCCAATGAATTTTCATACAATGTTCAATTGCAATACGAAGCAAATAATAAATAATTTTTACTTCTTACGAATTTATTATTAATCTCTTTTTTTTTACTGTTTTATCAGATATTTTCACACGTAGTTATCTATAATAATATTATACACAAATACATGAAAGTAGATGGTACTCTAACGAATGACATCCGCAGTCTGCGTTACAACAAATGTGCTTTATAATTCATTGAATAATGTGTTATCTTGATGAACAGTCTTAAAAATACAAATAAAGGAGCTAGTATATTTTTTTTTATTTTAGGATTAAATTTCATTGTATTCGCAATGGAAATAAATTATATTTAAAACACGTTTCTGTTTTAATTGCCTGTCCTCGAGTTAGTCGAAAACCATTAACGGTCATTGAAGGTGGTCGATATTATTATGTTAATATACCTACACTAATATAGGGAGAAGTAAGAACCCAAGAGAGATGCTTTTCATCACTACAGAAATTAAGTACCTAATTCTTTTCATTTTTTTAATGAGTTCGAAATTTTGTATCGTAAAATTTCAATTTCAATATTCAATTTTTACGCAATTTTTGTACCTATTTATTAATAATAATTAATTATTTTCTTTCTAAAATGTATTTAAAAATATGAAATGCATTAACGATTATTTTTATGAAATATTTAATAATATAGGTACTCATAAAGTCATAACTCATAAGGCATAGTATAACTTATTTAAAAGAACATAATATACTATATTATAGTGATCTTTATACGATATACCATAAACCATTATACCTAAACATGTTTTGTAAGTAATAAAATAAATTAAAGCAATTAAATTATTATTATTTATTTCAATAATGATTATTTTAATGTCTCTTTCATAATTTCAAAATTATTTGTTTTATTATTTGTTTAAATGTAAATTAAAAAATTTATTTGAAATAATACATTTTTTTTAGTATTTCATTTATTTAGGTATATATAGATAATTTGTTATTGGATCTTGGATCTTGATTACAATAATGTATAGAAAAAGTGAATTAAACAAAAATATACAACAACACTTTAAACAGTAACTGCAGTTAAGAAATTAACATATCTAAATTATGCAGAATTATTTTCTTATCAAATGTGTACCATTTTGTTTTTATATACACATATAATAGTATATTATCGCAATTAACTTTTAAATAATTAATAACGCATTGTAACATTGTGCATCATTTGATGAGTATTATGACTTAAATAGGTCTCATATAAATTGAAAACGATTAACCGACGGCGGACATCAAAGAGATACAAAACGTGGAGTCTAGTAGTTCGTAATATAAGTCAATAGAATTTGAATGTCGTAAACAAGGGAGAGCAATGAAATTACTAATTATTATCGTTCACGTACATTTTTATGTGAGCAATAAAAATGGCGTAACAACTGTCTTGGCTTGTTTTTATACATTAATCCTGACCATCAATGATGTTTGAAAAACAGCCTGTCTGTATACTAAACTGTATCATATTATGCGAGGAGTATCTAAATACAGGAATGCACCGCCGATTATGCGTGTCTAATGCCTATATATTTGTATATGGTAGTGGTTAAATAGTCCAATGGATAAACTATGTGTCTATATAAAATATGATTAAAATAAATATTTTATTGGATAACAAAGAAAACCTATAATCATGAATAAGGACTATTTCTGTAACAAAAAAATATGAATAAATTTTATTGAACTATTCTTAAAAAAAAACCGGTTGCGATGAAAGGTCATTACCATAAATAACATATAAAATTACTATTGACCAGACACATATGAAAACATCTAGACATCAACGGTGACGCATATACAGTATCTTGGTGAATTATTATAAAATGTGGTGCATGTATAAATCATAATTGATTTCTTAATGTTGGTTAGGTTGTATAGGTTTATTTCCTTAAAAATAAAGAACTAAACTACATATTTTGTTTTTTTTAGACATTATAAATATTTAATATAAAATATAAAGCATTATTTCTCAACAAAATTTAATTTATTGCGATTATAATTTCTTTATTTAGTTACTCCTTTTTGTTATAATATTATACTTTAGTTAAACATTTTTTTTAAATGTTTTCCTCTAAAAATCAACTATTGTACATTTATATCATGTCATATTATTTTTATTCCATGTACCTAATAATATAATACCACCACTAATTATTAGTAAAAATACGCTTATAAGGCTGGTGACTAACGCCAATGTAGACCCAAATTTTCAAACGTATGTTTTTTTATTTATGCTTAAATTTAATGTTAATTTAATATCTATTATGTCTCAATATTTATTTTTTAAGAATGTTTATTTAATCAATTATAATTTAAGCAATATCTATATAATGTTAATGTAATTAATTACAAATTATAGGTACATCATTTTGTTAAAAAGGGTCTAGCTCGTTTAAATAACATAAAATAAAATATTTGATTAAATAATAATTGTTATTAGTCGTATGTATACTTAATTTATTTGTTTTTTAGTGTAATGTACATTGTACCTAACACAGAAAGTTAACTATCAATTCAAAGATGTATCGAATAAAAAAAATAATACAATGTTAATTACCTGATCATTACCTATACGATATAGGTACCTATATTTGTGCACACAATTTATCGATATGTGCTTATTGATTTATTTAATTAAAATCATTATATAGGTAACTACTATCAAATACAGAGCAAATTATTTGAAAATTTATCACGTGTTATTAGCATATAGTTAAATTATTATTTATTATTTATGGTCGAATTTAATATCTTACACCTTAGAAATATATTAAATTGCTTAGATTTTAGTTAACGCAAATAAAACAATCTTAATCTCTTGTACTAGATATTGTATCGTATACCAGCTATTTGTGAAATAGTAAAATGACTCAATTTATAAAATACTTAAGATTTTCGTGACGACCGCGAGAGTTATTATTGGTCATTGAAATCGTCTAGTCACGAAGGCCTCTTGTTACACGCGGAAAGGATATTATACAATAGTAATTGTATCATATATATTATATATATTACATTATTGTGTGTGTATGTGTGTGCGCGTGCAATGTATATAGTATACTATGGTGTGAATTTAGCGTGCAGATACAAAGTTACGTGTCCCTCCCCTCCGAAATCATCACGTCGTGGGACATCTGCGTGGAATAATAGATTATAATATAAACAATGCAAACACCTTTGCGCTCATCCTACAAAAAAAAACCTGTGTACGCGTTTTCTTTAACTATTTTCTGAAAATAAATAAAACACTTGCACTTGGATTGTCTCTCGTAATTTGTTTTCTTTTTAAACGAAACAACGGACTTTTTTGTACTGTGTATTTATATATACACATAGGAACGTTGCATAATAATATAATAATAATAATACGTAATAACACGGGGGTTTTCGTTGGGTAGGTAAAAAGCGTCCGCCGTCGGTTGAGTTATAGTTCAGTACCGGCAGTGGCGTCCCATCCATTATCCAGATTACGAAATCGGTGGCGGCGGGTCTCGGCGGCGCAAAGGGCTCGGGGAGAATATAAACGTACCTATATAAAATTCATAAAAACGAGACCGGTAAAAAGTAGCGGCGACAGTGGCGTGGGTGAAAGGGAATGTACGAAAACGGGGCGCCGCCGTAAGTTTAATTTCCATAAACCCGCATAATAATATGTTCATACGTATATATAAATAAACCCTTACGGTACACACATAATATAATAATATACGAGTATATAATATTATTATTATTTTATTATTCCTCGACTCAATATACGCCACGCTTTTATATTATTATATATATATATATAACGCATACACCGTTGCTATTATTATTATTATTATGCGCTACCCTCGCCGCGGCCGGGGCCTTTGACGATTTTCCGGTGCTGCCGCCGGCGTCGGGGTCGTCGTGACATTATATATTATACGGAGAAAACGTTGTGGTACAGAAAGGGGTGTAGGGTGAGCCGTCGGAAAGCGCGCGCGCGACGCACCGCACCGCACCAATGGGGCGTCGCCGTGTGGCGTATAAAGGGATCGCGTGCCGTTCGCGGTCTCGCCCGTATTACAATTTATATACTTACATAAATATATATATATATATTGTGTATACATACAACTTTCGTTATACGCGATATACGTATAGCAGCGGCAACAATGTCCGGGGGGGGGGAGGGGCGCTAGAAAGTCGTATTGATCATTGGGAGCATTATGTTCCTAAGAGTGTGTGTGTGTTGTGTACATAGGTAGGTAAGTGTATATTTTGAGCGCGTTTAAATATACGTATATACTCACGGTTCCTGGTCGTGCCGTTCCGCCGCTTTTGAGGTCAGACCCCCTTGCACGGGACGGATGCCCCGCGATTGATTTTCCACGAATGATTACTGTGTATAAAAAATGTAGGCACCTACATATATTATACAGGCTGACGGCACCGGTACGCAAGTTTTCCGTTTTAATATTTATAATTTATATATTATATACACATGCGCGTACAGTAAGGTAGTTGATATTTTATGTCTAATACTATAATGTATGAATATGACATGTATAATATGTATTATGAGCGATACATTCAGTCTACACTGTTTAAGTATAGGTACTCTTTAGTATGGGAAGACCTTCCCATAACGTGTAGCTTAAACGTGTTTAATATCACATACGTATATTTTAGGTACGAAGGGGTACCATAATAATAATTAATAATAATAATAATAATAGATTTTATGACTCCAAATTAAAATTGAAGTAACATATATCATATGAAACAAGAAGATTATACATTACATGTACATTGGTTCTCTTTCAAAAGCAGAGCTTGTGCTGAAAAGAGAGAGCTTGTGTTACATATTTAAATTATTGTTTAATAGTCGTTATTAGCGATTAAGAAAATTAAAAACATTACAAGTTAGAAAATGAACAAGAACAACATAGATTATAACAATATTTACAACTTCACAATATTTTAACACAAAAAAAAGAGAGAAAAAAAATATATAATATGCCTAAAATTTACTGTGTGAGTATAATTGGTGACTGTTCTAGTTATGTATAGGAGCACTTGCAATTTGTATGAATGTATAAGTACAAATTGAGAAAATATTGGGCCCCCTTTAAAGAGCAAAAAAGAGTTTATTCTATCAACTCAACTATATTATAATGATTATTAAATTATAAATATAATATAGGTAGTAGGTACCTACTCAAATGTATAGTAGGTACCTGGTACCTATTGGCTTTGGGTTGTCGATAACTTTGAAGACCTCCTCCAAACTATTGCAGCAGTCCTGACTTATTATCTCTTAATCCGTTTTTGCGGGTATGTGGATCACTATGAATACAAAAACCGGTCATTTGTTTCTTGTATGCACGTATAATGTATATAATGTAATAATATGTAATATATAACACATAGGACCTGCGGTTTACCTTCTTCGTTGTCGTGGTTGTAATGGTTGTAACGGTCTAACTCGCCTCTTAAATACACATTTATTGTGTACCGTACGTAGACCGCACGACTAGAATAAAATGTTCAACACCTATAGGTACTTTAACTTCGTATAGTATTTGTCGTGTTAAATTTGTCGATCCGTCTACTATTTCTTTTCGAATTAGTTTCAAAATACTTATACTTCTTTTTACATATAACACTATTATTACTATAAAACGTGAATTACGTTACATTTTCAACAGTAGAGTGTGGTTATACATAAATATTAATATATTGTTCACATACTGAAGTTAATCGTATTAGACGTGTGGTGTTTTTTTTCATTTCATCGTCTTAATTCTAATTTTACCAAAAACCTTTTGTCCCTGACTCGAGTACAGTGTAGCGAAGAAAAAATGTATATATATGTTATATATTCCAAAACTACCGGTTTATGGTTAATCGCGGTCCGATAGAGGTCCAGTGGTTACGGTCGTGTTGGGTTTCCGTTCCGCGTCGCAGAAAAACCAGTCTTGGTAGGGTGCTTAGACGGAAAAATATATATTCGCCAAAACCAAAGAGATAATCCGTCACAGGTAACTCGATCCGATAGTGTTACCCAGACTACCTTGTCACTGGTTGTCTTTTGAAACAATTGGAACGACCGCGACGGGTTCTCGTTTCATCGCGCCCTGGCTTACTCCTTTGGTATACCTACCATATAATTACAATTCTTTGCCAATTAATTTTTTTTTCTCTCGTGTATTATGTTGGTAAACAAATTATATCAACGAATAATAAAAATAATTACGGTTATGCACTATGAATCTTGTAGGTCACTTCTGTACCTATAGGTAAGTTTTATGTTTTTAACTCAAATTTAACAAAATAAGTAAATTAAATAAGCGTTATAAGTTCATACGTCATAACTTTATGTTTTTATAATTATTATGCATATAAATAAGCGTACATATAACTTAATATAATAATCACATAGGTGCAATAGAGAAAGTAAAATTGTGTTAGCAAAAAAAAAAATAAAAATAAGATCAATTGTAATGTTATAACTATAGTCTATAAGGCTATAACTATTGCCTATTACTTATTTATAAAGCACTTTTCTGGTATACATGAACTTATAATTGTTTTAAAAAAAATAAAATATATTTTTAAAGAAAAATACTATAGAAAGAGATTTAAAATAAATGAATATAATCCTGTCTTTAAAAGTAAATACCTTACCTATCTACAATATATGTATATTGTATTATGTAAAAAAAAAATTTTAAAATTATTTTAAGTTATGACATCATGGCAAGTATTATACTTTGTTAAATAAATAATTATTTTTGTTTTTAAATTGAAATTGAAATAATTTATTATAATTAACCGTAATTAACACAGTTTTTATTCATATGATTGAAGTATAATTTACATACATTTTAAATATGGTATACAATTACCTACTTGATTAAATATGAAATAACTAAAAAATAAATTCTATACCTTATATCAATTTACAGTCAATGCATTAGATACCGAAAAATTGTTGGGGAGTACATTCTTGCATAAATTATTTAAAATATATATATATTATATTATTATTTAGGTTCTTCGTTTTTATGACAAGGTATACTTAGGGTATACTATAGGATCACTTTGTAGTTTTTTACGGTCCATTGTTCAAAATGCGGGTAAAAATGTACATTGCTGAAAGCTAACACTTATACTATTAGGTATACATATTTTATACACATAGAGATAGAAATGTATGTAAACCATAAACAAGTCATGACAAATTATATTAAAAACGTTATAAATTTCGATGATATTTAAACATTATTTGGTATCGGACAAATTTTTATATAATTATATAAGGCCGTGGTAAATATATAGTAGGTCAATATATAATATTATTATACAGTCAATAGTCAATACCATCTTTGACGAGACTTGATCTCAACCTAGTTAAAATTGTATAAAACTTTTTGTCAGGACTTCAGACCTGTTTATATTATAGTATATACTTTTAAGTTAAAAGTTTAAACTATATGACACATTTAAACTATATTACTATATGTATATGTTTATACGTATAATATACTAGTACAGTGTATCTATATAGAGTGTACAACTCTACGCTTGTACAAAAATTCTTATTTTAATGTTCGACCGTACAAAGTTTCCTAAAAGTTAGAATCACTAGGTAGACAATGGACCCAAACTTATTTTATCAAAGCCTAGTTATCTATTGTTTTTACAAAAATGTTTCAAATAAAATCAACCACATGTATACAGTTGTACGCAGTATACCTCTGAAAATATACAATGATTCAAAAGTCTTTATACGTTTACGAATCAATATATCTCAGGAACCGATAGGTAGGTATACTCCAGACTCCAGTGTAAAGATAAGAATATATAGTATCAGGTTTATTTTCGTAAATTTGCTTTTCTGATAAACGTGTCTTGTGAATATTAGTAATGATTAACGAATTTCTGTCAGGTAGGATCTATATGGCATCATATCCTTTGGTAGTGTGCCGGGTAGCCGTATTGAACATTTGTATCACATTACCTATTTTAAAGTTTGACTCTGTATCTTCATTTTTTAAAATATTATGAATTTTTTAAATTGGATGAAGACTTATAAATTACTGACTAAACGATATCCACAAAATTATGTACAGTATTCAACAGAAATTAATTTAATTAGAAATATATAGAACCAGCCCGGTGTTCTGCAGCACACTACACACTCTGGCCTTGGATGAAGTCGATTTACACGGGGTGGCCAGGATTATTATTTAATCTGAAAGTGGTGAATCATTGCATATTTACATTCTATAAAAACGATTTGAAACTTAGATATTTATTTACAAATTACTATTAGTCACGAAAACTTAAATATTTTTCCGTCGAAGTTAGGTAGAAAATAACAAAATAAAACCTACCACTTCTGTTGAATATTTTAATCCTGTATTCCTGTGATATACTCTTATAATATAAAGTATTATATATTATATTAATTACATTAATATATTAATATATATAAAAGATTTTCGCGCTCTCTACTCGTTATCTGTACACATAATTCGTATATTATACAACACGAGCTCAGTCAGTGGCAGATTTAACAGTTGTTTTTTTTGACGAAGCCGATAGAGGTTATATTAAAATCAGTTTTGCGTAAAAAAAATTATATTAAATTACACTTGTGGGTCGAGGCCCTTCTTATAAGTTCGTCGACTGACATTTATTCTAATTTTCCGCCGGGACGAACACCAATAACACGGTGTTTGCGCAAAAACGGTATCTGCATTACAATATATTATTATACGTAACGTATGTCGTACACTCATAACACCGCTTTCGTTTTTATAATATAAGTAGTAGATACTTTAATAGTATATAATATACCGTCAATGTCACGTATTGGGTGGGACGTGTAGTAGTGGGCCCAGGGAGGAACTAGCGAATTTTGGTTGTAGTGGGTGGATGGATGTTGTTCCGGGGAACGCACGGCCGACGACAACGCGAATATCCGGCGGTATCAAAATATATTATATAAACGCGGCGACGGGAAACGCCGTCTTTTTCACCCGCCCCGGAACCGGTACCGAGCAGTATCGAGCGGTTCACCGAGACGAGACGATCCAGATTCTCTCTCTCTATCTCTCTCTCTCTCTCTCTATCATTCTGTCTGTCTCACATACACTCTCGCTACGAACGAAATCGCCACAATGCGAAAACGCTCTGCGGACGTAATGGACCGCGACCGCGGGGTCCGGTGAGATACAACAACAGCGACGGACACTGCGTTATTGTCATATTATCATTATTTTACCGTTAAGCGGCCAGCAATAACTATATACGCCGGGCGGCTACCCCCCAACGGAAAGCTGACACACGCGCCGCCCGGTCCATTATGCGCACGTACGTACGACATTTCCATTATTTCGTTCTGTTTGACCGGAACATTAACACGCGCGCGGCGCGCACCGTAAAAGTACACACACATTTATGTGGCGGCGGACACTGGTCAACGCGCTTTTGTGCGACGGAGTTTTTGTGCGTCGGGGGCTTTTGTGCATGTTTTGACGTTTTGTGTATTATTATTATTGTATACTCGAGTATAATTCGCGCGCGATCGATTAACCTCCGCGATCGGTTTGCGCGTTTACGATATTATTGTTGTTGTTGTTGTTGTTATTGTTATTATTACAGAGCGAGAGGGCGATTGCTGTAGAAAAAATGATAGTAAATAGACGTAAAACCGGGAACGTTATATTATTATTATGAATTATTATAATTTATAGGTACACATCAGTACATTACCGGCCGGTCGCTACCGGCCTACACGCATTTGGCTTCTGTCAATCGGATTTACAAGGTTTCGTTTTGTAATCCTTTGATGGTAAATATTGGGGTAGGCCACATTAAATGACTTGCGTATATATAGACGTGTCTATGTATATATATATATATATATAAAGAGTGAGTGTGTCGTGTGTATCTCTGTGTTTACAATGGTCACGACATAACATTGCGAGTTAAATCGATTTCGTAACTGACACAAAACTGTGCCGAAAAATATTCGCATTTAATATTTACATAGATTATGTACACACTAATAGGCAAACTATTTTGTTGTTGTCATTTTCTAAATTGTGTCTTCCACGAGACACAACATTCAATTGAGTTAGAATTTCGCAAAATTTAGTACGGAGATAAAGTAAATATTTTAAACGTGAGATATGTTAAAATTGATATATTCCAAGGTTGTATTTAATTTTCTAGGGCAAAAGCTCTTGTGATAGGTACTTATTTATTAGATTCTTATACCTTTTAATTTATATTTATATAGACATATTATTATAGTTGTAATACTATTTGTACTCATTATACTTATTTACTTTGTAAACGTTTTTATATATACATATATGGTTATAAATACAATGGAAAACATTTGAACAGATTCTACATGCGGTTGTGTCAATTACGATATAATTTGTGGTAAAATATTATAACCTAATACATCGTAATTCAGTCGGTTCCCTTTTGTTTATATGACGGTTATTATTATTATTATTATTATTAACGCCGCGGGGGTAATATAATGAAGAAAGTTACAATTAACAAAAAGCCATAAAGTATAAACGATACAGTCGATATACACACTCGGTTGGATATTAAAAATATGAGTTTTAATCGCAGTAAACTAACATTACACAACATAATGTTTCTTGAAGAATACGTCGGGCGAATAAATGCGTTTGTATAGTATTTTTTTAAACATAAACAATATACCGTTTCTGAACATGAGATATTCGATTTAAAATGTCCGGTTTCGTAAACACTGTACACACGATCTTAATGAATTCTGTCTAGCGAATACTGCTGCAACAATCTTCAAGTTTACGGAGCAAGTGGGGTACATGGAATAATAATGATACGATGTCCAAGAAGAAAAAAAATTAATAGTTTAGGTATAATGGTACATCATATATATTAAAATACTAGCCATATAAACAGAGGTACATTTATTATTATTCTTAAATGTGTATCAATGAGTATACCGCCACAAGGGGTCCTCCAGCCAAGCATATATCGCTAATTATTAATGAAAAACGGAGCATTACAACAGGTTGAGTAGGCGAACGGTGGCTAACATAATTTTGTTCCGACTGTGTAGCCAATAATGTATCGTGTCCCACAATAAAACAATATTCCAGGAGTCGACAGACGGCTACGCCGCCAGCCGTTTCAATAGTACACACACACAAATACACATTATTATAATATTATGCATGCGCATTTGCCGATATTAAAACCAACTAAACTAGTTTGTGTTATTAATTATTATTGTTATTATTTGTTAAATTAATAGTGTTTGAATAAAGATACATAATATTATACCGTATGTCCATATACACGTACAAAACTTTTTGTAATCTCACAAAATTTAGTACAACGTTGGACACGTGGGAAGTACAATTTGTCAGTATCCTTACGTAAGTAAAATATATTACCTAGATACTACAACGAATACTGAAAACAAAAATGTTTAAAAATATATACATATTTTTATATTTATGTATTTGTATAAATCCATGGAAGTGCGTATAGATATCATCGACGAAATATACGCCATACTAAATTTTCGAGAAATTAACACTAAAAAGATTTAATGCATACACACAATGCGTCTACGCATATGGTAGGTACATATATTCAACCTTCAGAGAGAGGTCACAACCAGACAGGTCTTCCGAAGGACAGTATTCTAATTATTATAACAACGTTTATTATAATTAAATGCATTTATACTATTCTATATAGATATTATAGATTCGTAAATATATTTGAATGTTTATAAACTGTTATAGTATAATCAACGTTTTTCTTATCACTTATCAAAGTGAACACATTCTGCACAGTTTATCGGGTAATGAATCTGGTATATTATATCTGGTAGTATTAGCCACCGTTTAGAAAATACGATTTGGAAAACAATTTTTTAACATATTCATTTTTAAACAGCAATCATCATAAAAAAAATGTAACCAAAATAATTAATTCCTAAACATTTAATAAAATGTATTGAAAAGACTAATATGAAATAATTGCCCCAATCATATACACACAATATGAAATATTTACAACTGTGTTATGTTTTGTTTACAATTCATTGTGTAAATTATACTATATATATGTTATTATAGGCTATTGGCAATGGCTTACATAAATCCTGCATTCCTGCTATATATAAAACACTATTGCACTCGGGATCTGTTAGTTTTTTTGGCATAATAAAACAACTTACAACTTTTTTTTATTAAAACATGATTAAAGAAAATTAATCAAGCTATACTTGTGCAGTTATGCGATGTCACTGCATAATATATTATATGTACATTGTACTTATATGTACATAATATAATGTGATATTCGGTATTACTGCACTAGTGAGCATGTCCTCCGGTGGAATAGTAAAGGTTATATTATTTATCTTATAAGTACTATTATATTAAACCGGTGATATACTATATTAAATATCTATATTCACAAGCAACACATTAACACAGCATAACACACACATTTTTATTATAATAATATAACAGAATTATATTGAAGTTTACCAGGTCGTGGATTTAATATCGAGGGATATTTTTCATCAAATAAAAAAATTTTTTTTTATTAAATGTCGGTTTTTAATTCTTATATACCTAGGTACTCAATTTTAAATCTTTTATTTTAATTATGTTTGTAATTTATATTATGTAATGAAAAACCATTGTAGTCTACCATTAAAAAAAACAGTATTATTGTGTAAAATTATACGATTTTGATTTTCCGTTATTATGTTAATTTTAACTTTTAATAAATGTATGTACCTATGTACAAATCAAAACACTATATAACATTACCAAAATGTTGCCAACACATATTCGGTTTATTGGTAAATTAGGTATATAGTCGGTACCTGACAGTGGCTGGCAATTATTCTCGCAAGCTGACCCTGTCAATTATTATAATACGGTGTGTAATTTTTAAGGCATGTGCAAGGGTGCCCTTGTAAAAGTTTTTGGACCGTGACTATCGAAAGGGTGGTTTATTCTGGGGAATAATGCTAATTAAAATATTAGAATATTCATAAAAAAAAAAAAAATATTTCGTACCAACTTTGAAAAAACTTTGAGGCTATAATAATAATAATAATAATAATAGAACAAGTTAGTTTATGGTTTTTTATTCGCCTGGGACAAAATATTTTATGACGGTCGCGTAACATGTACGACATTAAAAACAATGAATAATAATATAATAAGTAAAATTACGTATTTTGAAATGTTTTCTTTTTTTTTTCATGACCACGCGAAAGCGACCCCCTCGGGTACGCCAAAACAAAGTAGTACCTGATCCAAATGGTCGAGATTCATTTACATTACAGCGTCGTCGACTAGGTGCAGAAACGCTACTGTGAGTTATGCCCACAGGAAACCGGTCGGTGTGCGGCCCGTGTTTTATTGTATATACATTATACACGCGTATACGTATACTCGTAAAATAATAATAATACCTTAGGCATGTATATATACGTATTAATTATTATTATACAGTTGAACGGACAGCAGAAAAAAAAAGATAAAGAGAGAGACGACAGCGGCGTAGACTGGCCCTGCTGCTGTAGCAGCAGCAGCTGACGTGTGACCGTTTGGGACATGATAGCGGGCCGCTGGTAATTACACCTAAACCGTATAGGTATAATGTCCTAATGACAGATATAAATCAAACGACCAGATGTTTTGGTGGCAGGCACCCCCTCCTCCCATCCCCTTTTACCTTCCCCGCGATGATGTCATCGCCCCCACCTCTCGGTGTACGCCTTCTTTCCCGAGCTAGTTGGAAATTAATTACTTTAAATTGTAATTGTTTTTTTTTTCGTTGGAGAATCTATTATGTAAGTCGAACAACGCATTATAACAATAACTGCAACTGCAATTTACTGTACATGGTACCTATTTTATGGCATCATAATTCTATGAGTTTACTGTTGTTTAGATATGTTATATTTAGTACCTACACGCGTGGTATATAAGTTTGGCTACATACGTAAAATAAACTAAATAGTATAGATACCTATTATACATACCACTATCTTATAATAAGACCGAAGGTAGAAACTATAAAGATTTAATTCGAATATTTTGGAGTATCAATTTCTGTATTGATTTCGCAAATTAGTTGTCAACAATATAACTTAAAGGTTTTCGTACGTATTAATGTATATGTAAACATATAGGTAAAAGATATATAGTATTAGCTGTGTTTCGGACTAACCAAATTATTTTGCGGTCATGTTATACATGACAAAAAAAACAACTTAACAGAAACCGTATAAAAACATGGGAATATTCTGGTTTCCATTCTAAAATCGGACGTATTTGCGATGTCAATACTTTTGAACACTGTATGATGAATGTACTTTATAGTAAAATATATGCCAAGAAAATACAACAGAAATAGTCGATAATATTATATTAACAGTTCACTGCACAGCTGCAGTGTAAGGTGTAACTACAGTTTACTGAAATTCCCGTAATGCATACGAGGCTATAAATTACACATGTCTTTACTATTATCACGTAATGTATCACATCTTACATTCTGCTGTAACGAGAATGAAACACTAGCAACTGATCAAATATACATACGATTATTTTACCACAGCAGCTACTTTACATTGTATTTTATGGACGTCCAAAACTGTATGTGGTCTCATAAGTCATTGATTTCGTTCGGTATTTGTACATGTTTATTTAGTGATGTTCTCGAATAATATTTTTTATAGTATAGTTTTGTATACATATTGTATAGAAAGCTATTATTTTTTTAACAAAATTAAATTATTATTTTAATTCGTTTCTTGTCAATATTCGTTTTATTTAAATAAACGGCACATAAACGCAATAGTAATAACTAGTATTTCTATATAAGTATTTCATTATTTTAATAATCGTATAATAGTAATATTTTGGATAACTGACAATTTATATGCTCTATATGACTATATGATTATGCATAATTATTGTGCTAAGATAACATTAAATATTCTACGCTGCATTTATAATTTTATTGGAGTCGGCAGCTGTCAGTTTTGTTTTGAAGTATACCTACAGTTCTTCTAATTTTATATTCATCTACTTTTTACACTAAAAGTAAAAATTCTATTATTTTATTTAAAACATCATAATACAATTATATGAAATAAGTAAAAGCGATGATTTATTTTTTTTTATATTTTTTTTACCTACAAGGCATTCCCATATGTATTTCATTTATCAGTCTAATAAAATGGATAGTGTATTTTTGTAAAATTGTAAATTTTTTTCTCCAAATATAATTACAACTACATTTTAAGATTTTAAAAATGTATAAATTATAAAATACTCACTAATTTTACAACTCCTTGTCATCTCGGTTGACGATAGTTCATTCTCTTTAAAAAAATATATTTATAAAAGTACTTTTACATACATTTTCACAATATGTGTATTCATACGTTCGTATTAAATAAGTGATTAATAAAAAAATGTTAAATGAATAATTAAAATTATTACTTTATTAAATTATCTAACAATTTATTATTATATAGGTACATTTACTTATAATTGTATATTTATATAATTTTAAGTGAATAAATACATAAATTATACAAAATAGATGCATGTGTTTAGTGCGTTCATGGACAATGGACACCATGGTACATTAATTAATGCAACTAATATTCTAAACATATCTAACCTATACCAATATACTGAATTTTCAAGTTAGCTGGTAATTTAGAATAACCATAAAAATTACTCGAATAATAGGTATGAAAAAACAAAATACAATATTTAGAATCTATTACTTATTTAAATGTTTCACGTATATAATTTAACTTAACATTATAATTGTATTATATAATTATATTTTGATTCGGTTTATTATATACTAATATTATTTCGAGAGATATTTTAACTTAAGCGTAGACACCTATACGTCTTTAAAAACAATAAAATATGTTTTTGGAAAGTATGGAAAAAAATTATTATAAACATCAATGATTAATCCTCTCATACATGCACTAAATAAATTATATTTCTATAAGCTATAAATCTTTTCATTTCTCAAAAAAATTAAAAAATATTACTTGTAATAAAATGAAACTAGATTCGACCAAATGTGTATGGTGCAGCTTACTTGTGCGTTAAAACACCGGATTGGTCGATTGAATTTGTAATTCAAATTTTGAACGATATACTTGTAGGTTATCTTTTAATCGAAAATTTAATAATAATAATTAAATGTATGTGTTAGAACGGGCTGAATTGGTGATGGATTCTATGTACTAACATTTATTCTCACAAGACATATGTGTAATGTGTAAAACATAATATCTAATACCGCGGTTAACAATATAAAATGAAAAACGGTGCGTGGTGACCGACGCAAATTCCACAGACGTAGGTACAATTTTACTCTCATTTGGCATTTAAATAATGTGTTCGTGTGGGCTAAATATATATACACACATAATATAATACATACGTATACCTATATAATATAATATAATATACAAACATATACTAAATTATATCATTATATACTACATAATTCACAACGCAGTTCCCACACGTCGATATTGTAGAAAGAATAGGACGCGTGTGGTGTTGCGGGGTAATGCACCGCGGAGGGAATAAAACATCTCGAAAGTCATAAAAAGATATATGATATTATTTTTATTACAATAAACACGCCGTGATCGCAGCTGGATAACGTCATGTTCAAAATGACCACGATAATTTTTTACAACATAATACGTCTTCACCCTTGATGTATCTGGGACTTCATATCCGGCGGCGGCGGTGGCAATGGCTGCAGGGGGGACAAAATCCAGTTTACGTGGTATTTCGCCGAAATATTATTTTTCGAGCACGCGTACCGATATGTGTATACGTAATACGTATAAACTATAATATATTATGTATAATATATGCGTATTATACATGTATATATATATATAAAAAGGTAGGCAGGCAGGTATAGGTACTACCTGGTGGCGGCAGCGATCCAGAGAAGTGATCGGTAGCGGTGGGAGAGTGGAACGAGGGAGACACAAATCGTTTATATGTGACCGAAGGGGTGGTTGTGGTGGATAGGGGATGATTTGTTTTGACGCCAGGTGCCCATGGTAACTGGATTACATAAACGGCCGCGGTGGGATCGCGTGCGACGAACGGTTTTTCGACGCTGGCACCCTCCCCTTACGATAACCCCCCCCCCCCCATCACCCTAACACTTCCTCCACTATCACCAACCAACATCAATTTTCCAACACTCACATGTGCAGCCAATGATATAATGTATATACGTACTGTGTGTGTGTATATAGTGTATATACCTTTATATAGGTACCTGCGAAAATGCGGTGCAGGATGAAACATATGTAAGCCGAGCACGTCGCCGCACGTGCGTTGCCTAGCGGTGGGTTAGTCTTTCTCAAGAGTTTTATTTTTTTATTTCAAAAATCTGACATGTGATCTATTTATGTCACTTTACAAACGGGTTGCCGGTCGCACGTTGAGAAAAGCAATTCTATCGCCACTGCCCTTTCCCCCACCTTTTGCACGCTAAAGTTTCCCTCGAAAACTCTAGGTATAATTTTTGTACCTGTATGGAGTATATAGGTAGTTACTACGGTAAGTTTAATAAAAACCGTACGTCACGGGTAAAGTTTATGAATCCGGTTTTTATTACATACGGAATCATGGTTTTTTTTATAATTTATTTTTTTATGGGTATATAATATAATATATACGTACAACTGATAATTCATAAATAATAAAACATTCATACCATCCAGGCAAAGACCGCTGTGTACACAATAATAAATAATTTTCGTCCGGTTAATTAAAGCAAAACCACTGAAAGACCGTCGGGATAAAAAGGACAAACAAATGTGTTAAAGAGAGTGAGTGAGAGCGCGATGGGGAGCAGGATGAAAAGGGTATGCATACAGACCGAAGAGTTAGAGGTAATAAACTAGGCTCGTTAGTTGTCGTTTTAAGGTGGGGCGCCGATGGGTTACGATTTGTTTGGGATGTAAATAAGCCATCACCAGCGGGCGGCCGATAATTTTTATCATTATTTATTTATTTGTCTTTTCGTTATTTATTTACTATATGGATTTATTGCGCAAAGCACACACCGCGCGATTTGCTTTTTTCAGGGTTCTTTTTTTTTTTTAACGAACATGGCGCTCCAGTGGAGAGAAAAAAAAGCAATAGATCACTTATTATTTATTTTTTATAAAAACTAAAAAAAATTTACATATTCCCACGCCTAATTCTAATGATTTTACAGTTTTAAAAAAATAAAATAAAACACTTCCAATGCCTCGAATAAAGATACTAAAATATATACATACGAAAATAGTTTTATTATTTCACTCAAATTCAATAATATTTTATTTAATGGCTTTCGAAACCTCATTTTCTAAAAAAAAAACACTTAAAATAGTTACTGTGTTTCGAACGCAGATCTTTAAAAAGATCTTTTTAGTTTTACATAAGTTACAATTTAAAACCTCTAACACATGTTAATATTTTTCAATCGATAATGTTACATGGATAATAACTAATAAGTAGGTATAGTCAAAATATAAAATTTACCTATTTAAAAAATGTTGGTAGGTACGATAAGAAATTCCAAAGTTTTATATTATTACTTACGATAGTAGGCACTTATTTTAATCATGTAGATGAAAAATAAAGTATAAATATATTAACACTCGTAAAAATTAAAGTTTTTGTGAGCATTTCTACCAGGCGAGATTATTACATTTTTTTAATTGTTGGCTATAATGTTTAGTAACTTGAATGATTCAAATCGGAGTACCTATCACCTACATAAAAAAAAAAAACAATAACGAATGTATAAAATACACAAACGGATTAATGTTCCTAGCTATTTTATAACGTCATGCCTCGAGTAATCTGGATAATTTTGACATTGGTATGCAAATTATCGACTATAGTATTACTATAGCAGTTAACTTGAAACACATGACAAAGAGTAGATTTACACTCGTTTCGATTTTATTAGGGTTAAACAGCAAGGAAATCATAGAAAAATCTGATTAAAATGTTTATGTTGTGAATACCGGTTTTAAATTTGTATTCTATACGATCGTATTATTTATACAAAATAAACCTCGATAAATATGTATTGGGCAATTCGCCAATAACATTTTATAATAGTTTCAATTAACATTTTGTGTAATTCGTGATATAAAGTTACGATATGAAGTTATATGGTGTTACATTGAAGATCGAACCAGCTTAACCTGCACGTAGTCTAATCTTTATGTGTATGCATATAGTATAATAGTGAACGAAATAAAAATTTTGTACTTATGCTGCTTCAGAACTGTTTTAAATTTCAAATAAAATGTTATAGCAGCGACATATTCTATAGCTAATGATACCGCGTGTGCATGTGTAAGCGTTGGAGTATAGATAAATATCAGTTTCAAATTGAATCATCAAACGAGGGTGTACGTACTAATATAATAGGTAGTCGTTATACGGATGACTGACATAATTTCTACTACTCATGGTGTGATTAATAGCATTGTAATGTTTTTTTTTACAGTTACTATGCACAAGTCCAAAGAAGAACAAGCCAATGTTACCAGCTCCCAGTACCAGCGTTCCAGGACGTGCCCGGAGCCACATCATTTGTACTTGGACGGAGACATGTTCCTACAAGTGAATTAAACGCGAAATGCGAAATTTAATCGCGACAATACAAAATGATTCTAATATAAACCCTAATTATTATGTCATACAGGCATTAAACGGCTTTTTGGTGATGCTCACTTGTGACGGGGAAGTTTTCTTTGCGACACATACCATAGAAAATTACCTTGGCTTCCACCAGGTAACTTAAACATTTATTGGACTTTTTAAATATATATATATATATTATATATGCCGTATGATGTATATTAATTTTATGTTTCTATTAATTTTGAAAAACATACCTATATGTTTCATTTTTTAATATTGTTAAGTTTAGTACCTGTTTGATTTTAACCAACTCATAATTTAAGCCATTTTCATGAAAATACATTAATAGCCGATAATCATTAGATTTATTAAAAATACTGGTATTAACATGTGTAATGGAAATTGAAAGTAGGTAGGTACCTACATAATATTAAAATAACATTTCAACAGCTGCGTCTGTATACACGTGGGTGCAATATAAAGGGTCATGCAGATGTATTCTAACAAAAAAAAAAATAGTATCTAACTATATAAACTTATATATACGCATATATCATACCATATAATATATCAATATGTACCTATGTGGATATGTGTATAAAAGACACTTTCATTGTTATTGTTATTTTAATTATGTTTTATTATGGTACTCATTTTTAACTGACATATTAATTGAACATTTTATAGCACATATGTAGACAACATTTGTATACAAAGCAATATTATATTAAAGCATAACTTTCGTCAAACGAGAAACTCTCAGGTGTATGCAATGAAGTATATATTATAAGCTAAATGTATTTATGTAAATTGGTAATTTAAAACTAAAAAGCCTTTTTAATCTAATAATGGTCATTAAAAAAATAAAAAATATTGGACATCAATATTAGAAAATAATATTATTACCTAACAAAAATAATAAACATCGTTATAGAAACAAATTAATAACATACACAAACACTTATAATTAATATTGTCTTCAAATGCTCTGGTGCTCTTTCCTCTAATGTGGATGGATTACATCAGAAAGTCTGACAATCTATATTATGTTACGGACTTTGGTTATATATTTGTAAACATTTACAGAAATATAAAATAATAATGTAATAAATATTTTTAATTTCACAAAATAATTTAAAATTAATTATTAGTAGGCCACCACCTATCATTTACACGACAACAGACGGACCACATTTCCTAATGGTTAATAATCACTGTCGGCCTGAGCTAGAGATAACTTTGATCGAATGTAGAATATTTAAATTAGTTCGTATTGCTACGATTTATATCAGTAATTAAGTAATATTTATAGGCGATTGAAGTCAGACGGTCTAGTTAGGAATATTGAGGATTATTAACATACGAAAAGTCGACTTTAGTCCTTTTCAAAGGTTTAATTAGTAAAAATAAATCATATAAATTATAATAAGTGATATTTATACTACGATAAGCGATAGTCCATTATAACATGTCCTAGAGTGTAGACGCCTAACAGCCAAACTACATGACCACATTGATAGGAAAATTTGAATAAAGCTATAATAATATACGCGATAAAGCGAATAATCATATTTTGTGAATATTGGCGCCCAAGACATATTTTTCAGGTGTAACGAGACATAGTTTTACCAATGCCCCAAAAATTACTAAACATTTGTCTTTGAATATTTTTTTCCTCTCATGTATAATGTGTAGCGACTGCTACACCAAGTAATAGGGTTTACTCAGGCATGGACACCCACCCCTAAACCCCTTACAAAAACTTTAAAGTGATAGCAGTCGCTATACCTTGTATATGGACGTATTTGTGTAATTCATTTAGGTAACATTTGTTTTAAAGAACTAATTTTAGGACTTGATTTTATACAACATGATCAGTTATATCAAAAACGAGCGTGCTACAAGTTTTTATGACCCTCAAAATAAATAATAGTAGTCAACGAATTTATCTTTTTTTAAACGACCTTCTCAAAGAATAAAAACGATTCTAATATTTTAGGCTCCACTTTGTTTATTCTTTAACTTCCAATATTTTTTTATTATTTGACAACCTTACACTGTATAATATTGTGAACTCTATAATAAAATATGTTAACTTTAGATTATAGGTACACAGTAGGTTGACTGTTATAATATTTAACAACAATAATTATGAAAAGGCCACCTATTGATAGAACTCTTCGGAACAGGATTTATTTTATTTAATCAAAATAATAATTTATTAATAATTTAATACAAAAAATTGATTAAGTCATAATAAGGTTATGAAATTCAATCCACCAACGTCCAATACGGTAATTACTAGGTTTATGCTATTTATGCTGGTTATTCTAGTCAAGCGTATACAATATTCTACACCAATTAATATTTTTTTTATTGGAATGATAATTTAATTATGAAATAATTAGAGTTATTATTAAATATAATTTCTCCTAAAAAATATAGACATTTTGTAAAGAAAAATTAAAGAAGTTGTAGTTTATTAATCACATATTATTATTTACATTTCTATAGTACCTATACTGAATTATTATACCTACCTACTAAGGATATTTATTTTAAAGCTAACATGGATTAAATGAAACGCGTTTGAATGACACGTGTTCGTGTTATAAACTAGTTAAAGAAAATATAGACATTTTATCGCATTTTCAAACACTGTTGATCCATTTTTCTACAAGCTACAAATATTCAAATTGAAAGTAACTTACAATTATAAAAAGTAAATACATTTTGAACACTTCTCAATTCTTTTTCGTAAATTATCATTGATATTTTAATAATGCTAGAGCCTAATTTTCGAAATTATTCACTGATTTATATCTTATTTTTCCTCGATATCAGGTAAGTGGTGGGAGTAACCAAAGGGAAATTAGAGAACATGGTGTGGTTAGTGAACCATGTTTCCTGAAACTGTGCGAGCATTTTAATATTAACCCGGTAATTATTATTACTCACAGTTCCAATTGTAATACTTTCTACTTTTTGATATCATAGATAGTAGGGACATAGAGGTACAAAATATCATTTTTATTTTATTTTATAACTTAAGTGAGCCAATGAATATGCATGACGAGTGACGACCGTATTAAAAACCTATTCTACCAACCTACCGTATAGGTATAATAACTGAATGTTAGATTTTAATAAAATATTCGAGAACGTTATGCAAAGTAAATAAAAAACAAAAGCCCCAAAAATGTGTATTAACTATTAACAGTTTTATATCAAAAACTGTTAATAAATACTCATAAACTCATTACTAAAAAAAAAACCCGTCTACATTTATTGTACTATACCTAAAAATAATATCGTGCCTTGTGGTGTTTATTCACAATTACTAGTTATTTGTGTTGTATCACTTGTATATTGAAATATGACATTTAGAATTAGATCTAAAAGTGATAGTTTAAACTTCGACGTTCTTTCTCAAGATCTCCATGTTGTTATAATCATCGTATACTATTTATTATGTTCTTATCATAACGCTATTATCTGTTTTAAATTTCACAGTCCGACATCGTTCACCAGTCAGTTTACGAACTAGTTCATTCCGAGGATCGAGAAGAGTTGCAGAGACAGCTCATGTGGAATTCGGCCATACCCACGGAACCGGGGTCGCCGTCTCCGTCCATCACATTGCATGAGGCCTTGCACCCGGATAACGGCCGTCTGTTGCAGCGTAGTTTCACCATCCGTTTCCGGTGTCTGTTGGACAACACTTCCGGTTTTTTGGTAAAATAAAATTACAACAACGACATTAATAATAATGAATAACATATAATATTATATAGTATAACACTTTTATACAATTACTGTAATTATGTGCGCAGCCCCTTTTTTTCGTTTCTTCCTTATTTGTGCAATAATACGAAAATAATAAATGTAACTATTTTAATTTTTTTTGTGGATAGAGACTGGACGTCCGCGGACGGATCAAAGTAATTCATGGCCAAAACCGCAAGTCAGACGAACCACCACCATTGGGCCTTTTCGCGCTATGCACGCCGTTCGGGCCACCGTCTTTACTTGAAATACCGCACAAGGAAGTCATGTTTAAGAGTAAACATAAACTAGATCTCAGCCTAGTGTCTATGGACCAAAGGTTTGTGTCATCTATATTAATTTTCTAGTTTAATTTTGACATATGCTTCATTTATATATTTTTAAATTATAATTATATTATACCTCATTATTTTATTTTGTGTGGTTGTTATAATATGCAGTCATGCAGATATATCTATTTGGATATGTCTGTACAGTATACATTTTTATATTCATTTTCAAATCCACATCTGATATATGTAAACTTTTAAAATTTAAATTTACTCTCCTCATAAATTATTTACATAATTGAATAAGTTATTTAGTATAAAGCGTATGTTATATTATTCCAACATTATATTACCTATACAACACAGAAATTGTTTTAACCTATTAACATTCACAAACGTTTTGAACATAGGTATTTACATATTTCAAAGCCATAAAAAATAAGAGACAAAGTTATTTTTTACTATATTTTATCGATATCACTTTGTGAGCTTTTTATTATTATGATTGACAATATAGGTCAATTATAAAAAGGGTCTTTGTAAATTCTAAGCGGAACCTCCACATGTATTTTTAATTTTGAGAGCAAATTTCAAAAATAGGGTTACAAAATCCTACAACCAATATAACGAAAATAATCTGCACCCTCAAAATTTGAGATTGAAGCATTTTATTAAATATTTAGGCAAAACTATAGGTAGATATAGGTATAGATCTCAAAAATAAATTTTGGGCTTTTGTTACAATTTAAAAATGATGGTGTATACGATGTACCTAATTAGACAATAATAATTCTACTAAATAACTAGGTATATTAGTATTTACCTAGTATATTTCCAGCTCTTTAAATCTACTCATTATAGACGTTTTAAATTGTCTACTTTTTTTAGTTTTTATTCGATTTCTCGTTTGGTTTTGAGTTAAAAAGTTTGAACATTTGGCAGTTAAAAAATATAAAAATTACAACGACATAACTTTTTTTTATAACTGTTAGAACTTCAAAAACGCTAGCTAATGCTTTGTGAGATAATAGAATTTCGCTGTACCGCAGTATATAATTAATCATAATGATAAAACATGCAATTGAACATACAATTTTTTTTCAGAGGCAAGTTATTATTAGGTTATTGTGATTCCGAACTCGCTAATATGGGAGGATACGACTTAGTCCATTATGATGATTTAGCGTACGTCGCCAGCGCCCATCAAGAACGTAAGTGTTTTTATACTGTATGTTTATAATTTACAAAAAGTAAATAATATACAAAAATGTTTAATAATATGTTATTGGTAATATATCTATACCAGATATCTCAGATACAGAGATAGATATTTAATATCTGTGTATCACTTAGTCACCCATAATCTAAACTTATAATTATTATAGGTTTTCTCGTAATAAAAACGCAATCTCAGTCCAGGTGCGTTGTAAAAAAAATATATTTTGTGACTATACATTGATATAGTATAGGTAGCAATGTAGCTAGCATTCGTCAATTATTTATTATTTTTATTATGATTACTTTTAGCTTACCTACATGATATTATGTTTAAATACGTTATTAACAAAGATGTGTTAAAAATGGTATTGGTTTTACTTATAATTATAGAAACACCATTGCATCCAAGCGGGGTGTATCGATAGTCCAAAGTTCAAAAATAAATATTCAAATTCATAATGCTTATTCAATTATAACGATATATTTAGTCTATCACATAATCTCACCATTGACTTATAGTATAGTAAATATGCCTATCGGTTTTATTTTTCAGTGTTGAAGACTGGAGCATCAGGAATGATTGCATATAGAGTGCAGACCAAACCGGGCACGTGGCAATGGCTACAGACTAGTTCCAGACTGGTTTACAAAAACTCAAAACCTGACTTTGTGATAGGCACGCACAGGCCTTTAATGTAAGTATCTATCTGAACTAATAAGTATGTATATATATCCTCTGACCAGCGAGAGAACACGTCGATTCTGCGCATCCCCCGCATCACCCTACCATTGAAACCGATGACTCCATGGCAGTGTTTCACGTGGGGATACGCAGAAGGACAGCTTTTCGTCGGTCCGCGGCATTTTCTCTTTCGCTGGACAGAGTAAAGTTACTGATACATATTACTAGCTGAGCGTAAACCCATATGCTATATACATCGCAAACGCCACGCGTATATTGAACTGAGGACCAACAATATACGATACAGGCAATATATAGAATCGTTTTTTTTGCATCTTCCGCATACAGGGAAGAAGAAGGCCGCGATCTGTTAGGCAAGCGGACCATGGACTTTAAGGTCAGTTACTTGGACGCGGGACTGACGAACAGCTACTTCAGCGACTCGGAACAACTGTCCGGCTCGCTGACGACATCCACCACCGCGGCGTCCACCGCCGGTTCTGGTACAACCGGGTCGGCTGGTCAAACTCAACCGTCGCAGCCTAGACGTCGGTACAAAACGCACCTACGGGACTTTCTGTCAACATGCCGAACGAAGCGGAAACTGTCGGCGAGCACCGCGACACCTGCACCAACCGTGGCGGCAACCGTAGCCGTCGAATATCCGGCGGCCGTCCAGGCTCCTTCGTTGCCCTCCGTACCGCCGCCGACCGCCGACGTCCTATACACTAACCTAAACACGGCGGCGCTGTATTCGGCCGGACCGTATAACGGGGCAGTAGTCGCTGATAACGGTGGATACCACCAGTCGAATTTCCATCAGACCCTCTACGATACTCGAATACCGTACCTGACGGCCACAGACAACCTGTTCCAGTATAGGTAAAATATAATGTTTAGTAATAATTGAGTTGATATAAAAAACCCAAACGTTTTTATACTACACACTGTGTATACATTAATAAATTTGTCTATTCATTTATAGTACCTACATACCTACCTACCCTATAAAAAAATTAATCCAACTATAGTTTTATAGTTAGAGATATACCTATACCTATATTATAGTAGGAATATTAACACTTAAACGCTAAACACCATATTTTTTAATACTTAGATTCTTATATAATTTAGGGTTATCATATGATACAAACTTAAACCCTTTGTACTGTTAATCAGATGGTTCTTAATCGAAATATTGGCGAATCTAAATCAAAATTTGAATAAATCGTTTCTACTGAGCCATTCAACTTTGTGTACTATAAGGATGTGTCGATGATAATAGGTTTGAAAAAACTATAGTGGATAGTTAATAATAATTTATCAACATTTTGTAATTTGTAAAAATTGCCCATGTGTAATAACTAATAAGTACTACCTAGCTACATATTATTACATATATTTTATATTCTATGTAAAACCATTATAAAGTACTATTGCCCTTAATACACAAACTTAAAAAAATTAAAAAATACTCATTCTAAATTCAATTTAGATACCTAGACCAAAATTAATTTACTAATAAAGTAATAACTACTGACAGTAGAAACAGGAGGTTTTCATTAGGAAAAAATTAGTTTGTATCACCACGGGCCCCCATAGAATTACATAAAAAATCTACTAGTTTTTAAAAAATATAATTGTTATTTTGTTAAGTATCTAAACTTAAAACTTATATTGATCAGAATTTGAATAAATTCATTATCAAAGGATAAAAGAGTGAATCTTCCCATGCATTATTATCCTCATTATTGTACGACATACGTTATTTAATTTTGTAGGCCTTTGGGCAACTATTACACTGAATACCACACACCGGCCACTACACCATACATGGGCAATGGGTTTTTGGACATAAGTCCCAGGGGACCCGTACAGTGTGGTCTGCCCACATACGATCAGCTGACAACGGTGACGACGGCGACTGTGGGTGGCAGAGAATGCGGCGATAAGCTATACGGATCGCCACCAGTGGTGTCGATGGATCATCAGCAACAACAGCAGCAGCACCTACACCACCACCATCACCACCACCAGCAGCAGCAACAGCAGCAGCAGCAACAACAGAGCGGCGAAGACAACATAGGAAAATGTCATATGGACACCTCCACGACCGCCGCCGCCGGTCTACCGTACCTGGTGCCATTGTGTGACGTTCAGTTCCGCACGAAGAGCTCCTCGCCACCGGTGCCGAATGGTCTGAAAATCGAAGACTCGAAATCCGAATACGGAATGCAATCGTCTGATTCGGACGTCCCCAGGCAAACGGTACTCATGTGGGGCACGTGTGTTGGGGACTCTTCGTCGTCGTCGCCGCCCAACCAATCGCCGGGCGGCGGCGGCAACGGTGTTAATAATAATAACGGAGGCGGCGGCGGCGGTGTTAATGGCAGTGGCAGTGGAACGGGAGGAGGTGGTGCTGGTTGTGCTAACGGTGGTGGTGCCAGCGTTACTGGGAATGTAGGTAGTGGTAGTGCCGGTAGCGACGGCAGTGGTGATCCTAGGACGTCACCGCAGATTAACGGCCATCCACCGTCGCCGTACGTGCAGCGGAAGAAAATGTCACCTCCTGCGCCGCAACAGCAACCAACCGGAAGTCCGTCCGACCAGCTTTGCAAGTCTCATCTACAAGCGGACATGCCAGACACACCGCCTAGCCCGACGGTGGCGGCTGCGGCGGCCGCAGCAGCGGCAGCTGCGTACGCTAACCACCATCACTACCATCACCAAAACCAGTATCATCACCACCATCATCATCAGCAGCATCATCTGACCGGGGGCCCTGAGGTATGGACACCCCCGCACACGCACCCACCACCACCACCACCTCCACCGCACCACTTCTATGCTTATCACCACCACCAGTGAGTGTTTTTATTTTTGAGCACAATCGTGCGCAATGCGATCGAATCCAAAAATCAAATAATTTTCTATTTACATTTTAAACATGAAAAAACTCGGAGTGAGTTTCAGCAAATATACGTTTTAAGTTTTTAAATAAAAATAGTTACATTTTCTTTAAATTAATTGTTTTTAGGTTTCTAATCAGATCGCGCTGCGCATAAATCATGCTTTACCGCAATTATACGATCATTGAACATTAAACAGTTGTATTTTTAATTTCTACAATAAGTAAATCGTAAATGGTAAATGTTATAACTTATAATAGTTCATAGAACTCTTAAAGTAACTAATAAAAATGAACAACAACAAAGCATTTTAAGCTAATTAATTCAAAGGCATTTTCAGAGTAATATTAAATTAAGATGTACAATTAATTGTATTTAATATTTATTATGATTAAGATTTCGATACTCAAACTTGGATATTATTAATAGTTTGTCGATTTTTTAAACGAAAAAGCGGTATGCCTTAAACAAATAAAAATATACTTCACGAGTTCAGAATAATAAACCGTAGAAAAACTATCTAAAAAGCTAAGTTCACGTAGCTTTTAAATAAATAAATGGATATAAAGCACTTAAAAAATTGTATCGCATATATTATATAGTTATAGCTGATAGAAAGATGATCAAAAATGCGTGCGTAACATTAATTGTGACAATGACCACGTCGATTTGTATTCCTTTCAGCAGCAGCAACAACAACAACAACACCACCAACAACAACACCACCTCCACCAACAGCAGCAGCAGCAACAACAACAACAACAACAACAACAGCAGCAGCAGCAGCAGCAACAGCAACAGCAGCAGCAGCAGCAGCAGCATGGTCGATGCCTATCATCACGATCCGTACCACCACAACAATTACTATCATCTGTACAATCACACTGCTCACCACCAAACCGCTGTAATGCCGGCGCCGGCGCAGTACCCGAGTCCGTCTCAGGCCCGGTTAAATCACAGGACTGCAGTCCTCTGTTGTCCATCTCGGAGGTGACCAACACGCTTTTAAACCAGTAAGCCCACCAAAAAAATAAACGGTCGGGAAACCAGCATCGTCGCCGCTCCCTCAAATACAGTCCATCGAATCCCCCGACGGGCGCCTTCGAAGCAACCGTGTACGGAAGGATTAACGGAAATGAGCGCTTACCGGCCGGATCGTTTAATAATATAATATTTTACGGTTTGCCATACGCCACGTTAGGTATAGGCAACTATAAGCTGTCTATATTTATAAGCTCTCAAGACGTATTAGTAAAATATAGCTTTTCGACGATACGCCACTCGGGTCGTGTTCGGACGAAAGGTTTTTTTTTTTGTCGGGAGGGTTTTTTTTATAGCGCGACGAGTGATATTATCACCGGGAGGAAACGATACGTAATTAACATATTATTTACGGCGGTGAAAACGGGTTTCCGATACACTACATGACTTACGTACACTTCTATTATAATACTGAAATCGTTGTTTGTCGGCCTATAATACTATGTTGATTTAATTTAATTAATATAAAATATTATATTATTATGTACCTACTAAATGATATCAATATGAAAATAATTTCTAACTATATATTTCTCTCCAGACTTTTGCTCGTCTATTTTAATATGTAATTCATTGCACAAAAACTGATTTTTATCAAAACATGTTTTCGTAAACCACTCCCTTATATTATATTTAAAACTTTTATGTTTGTCATCGTAAAATCGATTTATTTTAGTTTTATGGTTTGTTTCTGTGATACGAATAGGCTACAATAATAATATTATAATTTTTGTGAAAATCTATTCGCGCTGTGTTTCGTAGACGTAACCTAGTTTGTATTTTTACAGTAATAGTTATTTTCGATCGCTTCGACATGTAAAGTTTTTTCTTATCGGACAGATCATAAGATTATAAATTATAATACATGTATACTGTATACATTACATTGCTTGTAAAAATATTGTATACATAATTTACCTATCTATTGAATCTTCTCAATTTATTTATTTGTAATATTTTCTTTTTTTGTTATTTTTGACCCATTTGTAATTTATTTTTGTATATAATTATTTATTATAAATTATTAATTTAAAATTACTAAAGACTATTATTTTATAAAATATTATTGCGTTCGATTAAGTTTCGTATAGATGCAATAATTGTGTTTAAAATATTAAATTAATTTTATTGTCAATTACCTCAAATTGATAATAATATCATATATATTGCTATTCAAAAAACGTATTTGCCCTGGCATCAAAATACTATAGACTCATTTGTCAGCATTCTAGTACGCTATTTATGTTTTTGACATATTTTTCAAAAACTTCTAAAACTAGAAAAAAAAAGGCCAATGGCCAGTAGTGTTCCCAAGCGGTCACCTATCCAAGTAATAACTATACGCTCAACGTTCCTTAAATTTAGTATAATCGAATGAGAACTGGTGCATTCATCGTGGAATATGTTCGTTGGCGATTATCTACTTGTATTTTATTTTATTTTAACGTTAAATTTGTCATTTAATATTTGTATACATAATTAATATTGATTATTTAGCATATTATCACTCGTTAGATTAATATTAAATATCTTATATTTATTAATTGACGAACAACGACTACAGTCTACAATACGCAAATAGTAAATACCTACTGTTTTAGTTGGTTAAATTATAACAAACTAATAAGATATAATTATTTGTAATAATGATACCTAACTAGATATACCTATTTAAGATGGAAAATGGAAATGCATTAGTCATAAATCATAATAATGAGGTGGGTGTGTGTGTGTAACACTGTGACATGTGTAATAATTCGGTGATATTGAATTGAGTCCGTGCTACTTTTATGTGTTTGAATTGAGTCCAGCTTATAATCTTAATATCTTTGAATTGAGTCCGTATAGATAAAATGTTATAGCTACCTACCGGTAAAGTATTTTTTCGGATTACCATTTTTAAACTAAACTGACGTGATCCAATGTTTCACAGAAGATTTGATGGCAATAAAGCCGTGTTATGACGAAAAAATTGATAATTTCACTGATTACATTTTAAATAATTATATTGACAATGATGTTGCACAGTTTTCCCCCAATATTTGGAGTGATTTTTCAGCAACAACAAATCGAACCACCAATAGTTGTTTTTAACTAAGTAGTAACTTAAGTATTATTTAAAAAAAAATTATTTTATTATACACATAACTATTTAAAAAAATTATTTTATTATTTATTTATACATAACTTTTTAAACAAATTATTTTATTATACGTAACTTTTTAAACAAATTATTTTATTATACATAACTATTATTATTTTTTAAAAAATCATTTTATTATACATAACTATTTAAAAAAATTATTTTATTATACATGGCTATTATTACTCTAAAAAAAATTATTATTAAAAACAATGAAAGCAAACACACACATTTTTAGAAGACTACACAGCCAACCTCCACAAGGTGTCTCCTGGGTAACGCTAATAGACTGAAGGGACTCAACTCGAATAACCTAACAATATTGGTCGGACTCAACTCCGATAACCCAAAAATATTTGCGGGACTCAATTCAACGTCAGCCTAATAATTATATAGAGTGACACACGATAAAACGTGTTTGCCTTTTAGGTGTATGCCATTCTACCTAACACCCCAAAATAAATTAAAATGGCACCACTAACTTGTGAGGTACGATGATATGATTAATATGCGCTTGACAATTCTACGTTTGTCTCTTCTAGGCTAGAATGATTCAAAGATTACATAATGTAAGTACCGTGGTCTGTGGTGCTATATTAAGTTTAATAAAACCCCATATACATACTACATAGTACGTATATCCCGGTATTGTTCCTTTTGAACTATATTAACATTTTAAGATTGAAAAATAATGTTCATTGGACCATCACAGTGAGTACTCATATACTAGTGACCACATCCATTTCAGAAACACCTTGTACAATGTACATGTCATGTAATATTGTTATAATTATATAATATGGTCTGGAATATATTTTAGCAACCAATTATTAAAATAGGTCAGGCCAGTGAAGCAAGATGTGCAAGGCAACACTAATATTATACTACATAACATATAACACCGCCGCCGCACTCGCAGGCATGAGCAGTCCTGTTGTTGTTGAAAGATTCAGCGTAAGCGTAAGTAGTAGCTACTAGCATTGGTTATAAATATGCACTATAATATGAGCATCCTATAGTATTTATAATCAATATTCAATGTTACTAGGTAAGACGATTGTAAGTGAGAATCGACGACCATAGTACACTTGCACGGGCTAATTACCTATTTTTGATTTATTTTATGTAAATTTGATGTCTGATTCCCCGCCTGAAACTTGTGTTTGTATGTCATTTCAGTGATTTAGTCATTTAAATTCTTACCAATATATTATTATTTATTATAAACTCCCAGTTTTTCCAACAAATGTATTGTTTGACCAATGATATCAGCTACATTATTAGTTCAATAGACATTATATTGTCTTTTCGTCGAAAAATAAGCAATAACCGTATCTAATATAATATAGGTAGGTATATCATTCATCGTGGGGCGTGTGTACTAGGTATATAACATAGAGTGTATAATATTATTATGTTGTTTTGCGATTTTCCGATTCCGATATTCGTATTTTGTTTTTACGAACAAAACCGTAGTTAGATATTGTATATTATATTATTTTGTAGACTTTTAGTTGGCATTTGTTGAATAGTTTGCCATATTTTAGCTATAGCGAAGTGTAATAATTGATTATCATTCAGTTGTTTTCATGTACAAACTTAAACACAGAAGTTGCATGTTAAATTGAGATGTTGCAGACGGTCGTGAGCTGAGTAAAATGATAGATTTTAAATTGTTTGCAGTTTTTGAGATACGACGTAGGTACTAAAACAGTGCACGCGAAGGATTTAATTTACGTTTCACCAGTTACCGCATACACGCACATGCAGCGTATCTACGCCGTAAATTCGTATAATTTTACACTATCTTCATTTGTTACGGCAGTGTCATACTGTCATCGCCCATGTATATGATTTATCACCCGAAGGAACCCCACAATGTATTATTAGGTAGAAATTAGAAGTAGTAAGATTGATCAGTCAATAATTAAATTGTATTTTGAATTACAATTATTATTAAGAATTAAGATCAAATATCAACACGATCTGCTTCCGTAAATATTCCACAGCCATTTCCGTAGGTGACAATGTGACATACTCATATGCGTATATATTCAGCAATAGTTAAAAAAAACTAATATAAATCAATATAATATTCTTATGTATATAAATAGCTCGAAAAATGTCACAATATTTCGAAAATATAGAAATTGCTAATACCTTTAAACATTCAGTGAAAATGTCATTATGATTATTCTTTTTAGGGGTACCTTAAAAAACAATATCGATTTTTCCAAAAACTTTAATGTACCGAATAATTTTTATACTATATATTTTAACTATAATATATAAGATAAAAAAAAATATATTATTTTAAATTATAAGTGCTTCTATAAATTGTTTTCAGATTTTTTTGGTGATAGTATGAACTATGTATGGGATACTTTTTTTTTAAATTTTCAATCCTTAGTTATAAAAAGTAAAAACTGAACATATTTTGAACCTATAAAGAACTACATTTTTGAAGATATAAAAACTAAAACGTACCTAATAATTTTTGAAAAAGATTTAGTTAAAAGGTAATGGGAGTTAGTAAAAAAAATATACATTCGTGGTTCATTGGCACTTGATTGAATAATATGGAAGTTTCACAAAAAATTTTAAAAAATGCCAACGGCACGTAGTGTTCCCAAGCGGTCACCCATCCAAGTACTAACTACGCCCGACGTTGCTTAACTTCAGTGATCGGACGAGAACTGGTGTATTCAACGTGGTATGGTCGTTGGCGAAATTCATGTAGTATTTTATATAATTTAGGTAGATATAAGTTATAACTCTATTAGTAATTACAAAATATCAAAATTATCAATTTTCGATTTACGTTAATCTCCACCATGTCAATACCTCAATAAAATGTTAACAAATAGCTTTAAATAATGTATATTGAATATTTATGACGAAGAGTACCAACTACCAAGATCAACATTGATAGGATGGAATCCAGTAAAAAAAATGTTTATTATGTTATTTAAGGATACATTTTTATGTAATACTTTTTCCTTTACAACAATAATTTGAAAGGCTTTTTCTAAATGTTGAAAAATCAAAGAAATGGCCATTAAAACAAATAACAATACACAGTTTTCCTCTATTTACAGAAGAAGTAAATGTTAAACTGTTTGCATAAATATAATGAGATTGATGTTCTGTTAATGCTTCAATACAAAAAGTACAGGACATTTTTTTTACCATGTTTCGAATAATATATCTCGAAATATAATCTAAAATAACATTATATTTATATCATTAAATATATTCTACTAACTGTAAATTGTTAAGTTGACGTTGACCTAAATAGGTATGTTTAAATTTCACTTTTATCTTCATCAAATGTTGTTTCTTCCTGTACACTCCTTGCACTTATTTTATCAGAGCAAAATTCTAAAATGTCATCTTCAAGTGCTTTAAAATCACAACAGTTACAACTCTCAACCGTTATATTTCTTTCAACTTTAACATCTTTTCTGGTGGGAAAGTGTATCTACTTGACAGTTATTGGTAGTTGGCTAAGAACAGCGGTTCCCAAACTTGTGCGACCACGGGCGTAACTGGTATACTTCGTGGTATAAACTTCCTCATCATTTTTCGGACAACTGCCCCCAACTTACTCATAAGTCATAAGATTTAACCAAAAATGTATGTCTTGTAAGGATCGTGCCATCGTGGTATAGTTTTCAGTGTCCGGTTGTGCAGGGTATATGTGTGCAGGGCCGGATTTGACGGGGGGCATTAAGGGCATATGCCCCGGGCCCCCAAGTTTTAGGGGCCCCCGAGACTCGAATCAGAAACATAAAAAATAAAATTGCAATTTGGAACCCAAATTTTGGGTTCTCAAACTATATTTTAAAAAAAAATATAGTTTTGAAAATAAAAATGAATTAGGTATAAAATATAAATTAAATTGTACTACAGTATACTACAGTCGTTGTTATTGCATTATCACGGTGACGTAAAGTTGCGGGTTATATAATTACATGTGTATGTTTTATGTTTATACGAGTATATATAAAAATCATAATGTAATCTGTCACAAATCACAATGTAAAATGTTGGAAAATTCAAGACGTCTATAATCGTTATCGGCTTATCGCTGTTTATAGCGTTTATGCCTTTATTGTGAATTATTTATTATTTTGTACATTCCACTTTTCGACTAAATCTCGTTATTTCATTATGATCAGCCAAGAATACTCATGAGCCTGTACTGTTCAATTGTTTAAGTAAGTAATATTTATAATAAATTTAAAATTAAATAATTTTAATAATCTATACGAAGTAGAAAATATTAAAATTAATTTATTATAATAATTAGAGAATGGATATTAAGGGGATCGGTGACGTGCAGTTATTTTAGTCAAAACATACCTATCTTTTGATGTGTTGGATAATCTGTCATTTGATGATATTATATATAGATGACTTAGCAGAAAAGAAATCAAGAAAAGTATGCAATTTATAATATTCTATTTTCTATGTAAACATAATAGGACTAATAGGTTAATGACTGTAATAATAATCTTAACTTTTAATTGACTATTTTCTTTATTAAAAATATAAATACAAATTTTTGGTACAGTTTATTAATATATATATATTTAATTAAATACATTTTAGCCATAGATTATATTTTTTTATTAATAAAATAAATAATATATTACTGTATGACTTGTTCAATTTATTTAACATAAATAGTTATTTTTAGTTGTAACTATAGTCTATAAATATATTTTACGCATGAAATAAGTTTAGGTAGGTATGCAATTTTTGTTATGGATCATTAAGGGCCCCAAAATATTTTTGCCCTGGGCCCTATAATGTTTAAATCCGGCCCTGTATGTGTGGGTATACGGGCACAGCACTTTTGAGCATTTCCGCTTTACCCACCTACGCCATGGGTATTCCCACTTTACCACCCTCTGGACGGAAAAGGATTGCTTACCAGAGCTTCAACCGACATCAAAAACTAAACTTTCGGAGCAGGCGTGACAAAAAAGTATTTTTAAAACTAAAGACAATTTTTTTTTTGTTCTATTCTTAATATTGTTTAGTGCATACCTCACTTAAAAATTAGAAGATAATATTTTATTATTTATCATGTGCATAAAATATATTCGATCTCTATATTAAAGAATGTTTGATGTTATATAACTACTGAACTATCTATATAAAGGGCTATGATTTATTGGTCAATCACTGTTAATATAATATGTTTATCACAGTCGTCTATAGTTCTAAGCTGAGTATAGTAGTCTGTGATCATGTATATTCATCCTAATCACAGATATAAAAACAAATATCCGTGATCCTAATTCGTGAATAGTTTATAGTACAAAAAATATCCACCGGTCATTACACATGGCTACGAGCCTACGGACCAAATTTGAAGAAATTTTTCTTATCAACTGATCAGGTTTCGTTCCATATCCTATTATCCTGTATAATAGTTGTAAATTCGCGCTCAACGCTAAACATATTATAATTATACCTATTTTATTCTGTCAACGAGTCCCGACGATAACAACAGCGTCATCTGTCGTCGTTATTTTCAATTTTTGGTGAACGCACAAAAAACGAGAGCCACCCGCGTTTTTGCTCCTTTTCTCCACTAGATAACTCTGCAGTGTACGTTTTTTTTTCAATATTCAGCTGATACGACTTCCAAGCCGACCGAGTATCGGTACTTTCACACAAACGAAACGACAGTCATAATACCTTTTGATTTACTCGTGTAGTGTTACGTATGACGTATCGAGTAACTTGTAACAAAATGTTGGTAATATATATAATATGATATACGTCAAAAATATTATGATGAAATTTAAAAATTTATCGAGGAGATTCTTTTTCTGCATAGGTACTTAATCAAGTTATTGCTTTTAAAACTTGTTTAAAATCATATTTGTACGGTTCTGCAGCTAACTATATAGAAACTAATATTATGTTAGTGTTAGGATCTAATAACTAATAGGTAATAAAATATGTCTTTTACTAACACCCCTGATGTGACTATGAACAAATAATATTTTTAATAATGATAATCTAAAAATCTGATTCTGAGCACGGATACTGTCAGCTATCAAACAAAGTAAAGTATAGTAATAATTTTAAATTACAAAAAAATAACAACTAAGACCTTTATTTTTCATTTAAATATCTAATTTCGCCCAAATTAAAACAAAAAAAACTATATTTATTTGTACTTAAAGTAATTCTATATTTTTTTTAGATTATTTTGCTGATAGTGAGACCAAACCTTTAGTTATAAAAACTGAATATATTTTGAATCTATAAAAAACTAATTTTTGTAGATATAAAAACTAAAACGTACCTAATTATTTTTAAAAATGCATTAAGTTGAAAGGTTATTGGAGTTAGTAAAAAAAAATGTATTCGTGGTTCATTGGCACTTGAATAATATAATTATTATGGAAGTTTCACAAAAAAATGCCAACGGCACGTAGTGTTCCCAAGCGGTCACCCATCCAAGTACTAACTACGCCCGACGTTGCTTAACTTCAGTGATCGGACGAGAACTGGTGTATTCAACGTGGTATGGTCGTTGGCGATTTTCGAGTAGTATTTTATATAATTTAGGTAAATATAACAGTCTTTAATAATTATTATAAAATGTTGACATTATCTTTTTTTTGATTTATATTAATACTCCGTATGAAGTATCTATTGTAATATATTGATTATTTAACATTAAATTTTAAATATCAATAAAACTATAAGAAATCAAAATTATGTTTATTGGTACAACATTATGAATATACGGGGACTATATAGTATGTTTGCATAAAAAAAACACTATACACTGTATAGTTTATACGTTTATAGGCTTATTTATGATTATAAAGTGCATATAATATTATATGCAAATATGCAATGCATATTGTGTTTTAATAAGCCCAAAGCTCATCAGCTTCAACATTTCATGAAGCCAAGAACAATTATTTTGCGAAGCTCTTACGGATTACATTCACAAATTAACGAAATTTACAAAAATACATTTTTTGTTACCCATTATTCAACAATTTAGATTCAGGGCCTCCGCTTACGCTCGCGTTCCCGCTTTTCAACTTTAGTATCTTGTTCGATTGGACAATGAATCTAGTTTGTGCGTTTGAGAGGTCAAAATTTAAAATTACTGATAATTTCCATAAGCGTAAGAAAAACAAAAAAAATTAAAGAAAAACAGGAATTTTAAAATACTTTTTTGTCACGCCTGCTCCGAAAGTTTAGTTTTTGATGACGGTTGAAGCTCTGGTAAGCAATCCTTTTCCGTCCAGAGGGTGGTAAAGTGGGAATACCCATGGCGTAGGTGGGTAAAGCGGAAATGCTCAAAAGTGCTGTGCCCGTATATCACACATATACCCTGCACAACCGGACACTGAAAACTATACCACGATGGCACGATCCTTACAAGACATACATTTTTGGTTACATCTTATGAGTAAGTTGGGGACTGTTGTCCGAAAAATGATAAGGAAGTTTATACCACGAAGTACCTATACCAGTTACGCCCGTGGTCGCACAAGTTTGGGAACCGCTGTTCTAAGCCAACTACCAATAACTGTCAAGTAGATACACTTTCCCACCAGAAAAGATGTTAAAGTTGAAAGAAATATAACTGTTGAGAGTTGTAACTGTTGTGATTTTAAAGCACTTGAAGATGACATTTTAGAATTTTGCTCTGATAAAATAAGTGTAAGGAGTGTACAGGAAGAAACAACATTTGATGAAGATAAAAGTGAAATTTAAACATATTTAGGTCAACTTAACAATTTACAGTTAGTAGAATATATTTAATGATATAATGACGTTATTTTAGATTATATTTCGAGATATATTATTCGAAACATGGTAAAAAAAATGTCCTGTACTTTTTGTATTGAAGCATTAACAAAACATCAATCTCATTATATTTATACAAACAGTTTAACATTTACTTCTTCGGTAAATAGAGGAAAACTGTGTATTGTTATTTGTTTTAATGGCCATTTCTTTGATTTTTCAACATTTAGAAAAAGCCTTTCAAATTATTGTTGTAAAGGAAAAAGTATTACATAAAAATGTATCCTTAAATAAAATAATAAACATTTTTTTTACTGGATTCCATCCTATCAATGTTGATCTTGGTAGTTGGTACTCTTCGTCATAAATATTCAATATACATTATTTAAAGCTATTTGTTAACATTTTATTGAGGTATTGACATGGTGGAGATTAACGTAAATCGAAAATTGATAATTTTGATATTTTGTAATAAATTACTAATAGAGTTATAACTTATATCTACCTAAATTATATAAAATACTACTTGAGTTTCGCCAACGACCATACCACGTTGAATACACCAGTTCTCGTCCGATCACTGAAGTTAAGCAACGTCGGGCGTAGTTAGTACTTGGATGGGTGACCGCTTGGGAACACTACGTGCCGTTGGCATTTTTTAAAATTTTTTGTGAAACTTCCATATTATTCAATCAAGTGCCAATGAACCACGAATGTATATTTTTTTTACTAACTCCCATTACCTTTTAACTAAATCTTTTTCAAAAATTATTAGGTACGTTTTAGTTTTTATATCTTCAAAAATGTAGTTCTTTATAGGTTCAAAATATGTTCAGTTTTTATAACTAAGGATTGAAAATTTAAAAAAAAAGTATCCCATACATAGTTCATACTATCACCAAAAAAATCTGAAAACAATTTATAGAAGCACTTATAATTTAAAATAATATATTTTTTTTTATCTTATTCTTAGTTATATTATAGTTAAAATATATAGTATAAAAATTATTCGGTACATTAAAGTTTTTGGAAAAATCGATATTGTTTTTTAAGGTACCCCTAAAAAGAATAATCATAATGACATTTTCACTGAATGTTTAAAGGTATTAGCAATTTCTATATTTTCGAAATATTGTGACATTTTTCGAGCTATTTATATACATAAGAATATTATATTGATTTATATTAGTTTTTTTTAACTATTGCTGAATATATACGCATATGAGTATGTCACATTGTCACCTACGGAAATGGCTGTGGAATATTTACGGAAGCAGATCGTGTTGATATTTGATCTTAATTCTTAATAATAATTGTAATTCAAAATACAATTTAATTATTGACTGATCAATCTTACTACTTCTAATTTCTACCTAATAATACATTGTGGGGTTCCTTCGGGTGATAAATCATATACATGGGCGATGACAGTATGACACTGCCGTAACAAATGAAGATAGTGTAAAATTATACGAATTTACGGCGTAGATACGCTGCATGTGCGTGTATGCGGTAACTGGTGAAACGTAAATTAAATCCTTCGCGTGCACTGTTTTAGTACCTACGTCGTATCTCAAAAACTGCAAACAATTTAAAATCTATCATTTTACTCAGCTCACGACCGTCTGCAACATCTCAATTTAACATGCAACTTCTGTGTTTAAGTTTGTACATGAAAACAACTGAATGATAATCAATTATTACACTTCGCTATAGCTAAAATATGGCAAACTATTCAACAAATGCCAACTAAAAGTCTACAAAATAATATAATATACAATATCTAACTACGGTTTTGTTCGTAAAAACAAAATACGAATATCGGAATCGGAAAATCGCAAAACAACATAATAATATTATACACTCTATGTTATATACCTAGTACACACGCCCCACGATGAATGATATACCTACCTATATTATATTAGATACGGTTATTGCTTATTTTTCGACGAAAAGACAATATAATGTCTATTGAACTAATAATGTAGCTGATATCATTGGTCAAACAATACATTTGTTGGAAAAACTGGGAGTTTATAATAAATAATAATATATTGGTAAGAATTTAAATGACTAAATCACTGAAATGACATACAAACACAAGTTTCAGGCGGGGAATCAGACATCAAATTTACATAAAATAAATCAAAAATAGGTAATTAGCCCGTGCAAGTGTACTATGGTCGTCGATTCTCACTTACAATCGTCTTACCTAGTAACATTGAATATTGATTATAAATACTATAGGATGCTCATATTACAGTGCATATTTATAACCAATGCTAGTAGCTACTACTTACGCTTACGCTGAATCTTTCAACAACAACAGGACTGCTCATGCCTGCGAGTGCGGCGGCGGTGTTATATGTTATGTAGTATAATATTAGTGTTGCCTTGCACACCTTGCTTCACTGGCCTGACCTATTTTAATAATTGGTTGCTAAAATATATTCCAGACCATATTATATAATTATAACAATATTACATGACATGTACATTGTACAAGGTGTTTCTGAAATGGATGTGGTCACTAGTATATGAGTACTCACTGTGATGGTCCAATGAACATTTTTTTTCAATCTTAAAATGTTAATATAGTTCAAAAGGAACAGTACCGGGATATACGTACTATGTAGTATGTATATGGGGTTTTATTAAACTTAATATAGCACCACAGATCACGGTACTTACATTATGTAATCTTTGAATCATTCCAGCCTAGAAGAGACAAACGTAGAATTGTCAAGCGCATATTAATCATATCATCGTACCTCACAAGTTAGTGGTGCCATTTTAATTTATTTTGGGGTGTTAGGTAGAATGGCATACACCTAGAATCCGCATGTATACCAGAGACTAGAATTATAGAGGCGTATAATATACTATACAAAGATATCTAACTATACCTTTGTAATAGATTCGTACATAATACTAAGTATATTAAAATATTAACCATGCGTTAGTGGCCAATGCGGAATAATGACTAGGTAAAGAGTATGAAATATGTATTTTGTATATATTATAAATCAGTTATATTGTTAATGAATAATACAAAATTATTAATTTTCTGTAACTATACTTAGATGATATGACACCCATTCCCTCATATATTTTAGTTTTATGCTGAGGATAATTTTTAATTTACTTACTAATTTGTTTTATTATATCAACTGATACCATTGTTACCCGTAACATAGATGCATTGCTAATGCGTCTTTAATGTGTAACTAAAAAACAATTATTAGAATTTTCACCGAATTTTCTCCGAATGTTAACATTTTCTGTTCTTGATAAAAATTTTAAAATATTTTAAAACTTTTTGAGCTATTTATAGACAGTTAACTTTTTTAATTATTTTCTTCAAATGTCGATAAAAAATAGATCATTCAGTGTATGATTACAAAAAAACCCGAAAGTATACCTGTACAATATAGGTAGTCATGATTTTTACAATCTGCATAAAATAATGTTCAACTAGTCTGTTATTGATGCATTAATTAATGACAATAATAACAAATAAAAACCAATTAAATAGGTAAGATACCAAAACGTTCGTTTGTGTAAAATATCATAATAAGATTTGCACTTTGCAGTATGCCAGTATAACGATCATATATCATAATATAATCTATAGGTATAATTTTTTTTTCAACTATAGCGTTCGAACGGTATAAATACCCGATTGATCAACAATGTCATAAAACGAAACAAAATAAGCGTCGGTCGAATCGCTTCGTCCGTTTCCACAATTCCACATCGAGTGGGGCTTGGGGTTGCCGGGTATGTCCCATCACACCGGCGGATTACAGGATCCTGCAGCAAACTCACGTGCACTGCTGTCTGCACGTGAGGTTTATTCAGCAGTTTTAAAACTCAGACGTTTCGATCGAAACTCACACCGGAACGTACTCGATGTCGACCGAAGTAAACCGCACTACGATGTTCGGCATCGAACTAGAACGGAGTCTCGGTGGATCTGCACGTCCGCGTCAGCCGGTCTGAAGACGCAGCGGTGATGAGACGGGCGGTGTCTCGATCTTGGCTTCGGTGGCATCACCCGCTGCCGGTTACATTTTTTAAAAAAGAGGTTGGGTCATATCAGCATGGACTTCGAATCCACTGCATACATTAATACACTGTTATACTATACACTTAATACACTATATTACTATACAATACAAGAACACTGTGTTATAACTTTTAGTGTCCGTTCTAACCTATATACTGTATTACTATGTACTGAAAGTACAAAAAAAAGTATAAAGCTGCCATAACAACAACATTTTAAAAACTTTTGTCTCGAGAATAAATACAGATATTAGCTTATTAGTTATTATTAAATGTTAATTTTTTTTTTAAAAGAATTTTGCCAAAGTTAGGAAAGTTAACTTTTCAAACGTATTAAATGCCCGGTTACTAAATGTATTAAATAATAATATATATATATATATCTCCATATATTATGTACAGTTAAAAAATAAATTTGTAACCTTTATATTTTGGTACCTATTTGATATTGGCTAGTATGAATTTACTTTTAATATAACTTATACGTATAAATATACATTATAAGGTATAAGGTATACATTATAATTTATAAGTAATCGTAACTGCGGGCAGTAAAATATATATATCTTAACACCCCAACAATCGAAACTGCAGGTATCTAACGAACGGATGGACGGGCAAACGGACGGATGTTTTGTGGGTGGAACCGATATCTACTATATAGAAAATATACAAATAATGAATCGCTGTTTAAAGTGTTTAAACTATACTAAATAATTTCTTCAAACAACGTAGCATATTGAATTATGTAGATTATAGATAACTATAATAAAGGATTTAATATTTCAATTAAAATACAATTTTTTGGAGGGGATAAATTAAATATTGGAGAAGCTAAGCATCTCCATAATTGCACCTATATTCACTCTTATTGTGTAAATTATACTTTCTTTATCGCTCAAAATCTTCTATATACGTGATTGAGAACCATCGCTTCTCTCTTCGATATGATGGCGATATGATGTTGTCCAAAAAGCGTAGGTAGTGAAAATAGAAATTTTGGATAGTATCCATATGTTTAATATCAATTAGTTAGCCGCAAACCTGAAACCTGTACGAAATCATAGGCCCAGATATCACAAACAACCTCCCTTAATCCCGCCTCCCGGACTGAATACTAAAAAATTTAAAGATTTGCAAATTGTTCATATTGTATATATGACTTGGCCCTTTTTTCACAATTAGGTTTTTATTGAATATATAATATTATATTCATAATATATAATTTAGTCCAGTGTTGTTTACAAATATATACAATCTGATATTCTGATGGTCCATGGTAGGCCATAACAGCTAAAGTTGTATTAAATACATTTTTTTTTAAATGTATTGTTGTTACTTGTTATGGTCCATTTCAGTATTGGAAAATGGTTCAACTTAATAGCTGGGTGATCAATGTTGACAATGTACCATCAAAATATGATACTAAACTCCTTATTCATTCCGGTTATAGAAGCAAAAAACTCCCTTTGGGACAGCATAAAAATATTATGATAAACACCAGGAATTTAAAACGTCGTTTGTGATGCGCTTGTCAAGGAAGTGATATGGCTCGTCGCCGCAGTGTTCGGACTTATCTAGATACTTTTTTGTTCATCTTTTATCTTATCTAGATAAATAGTTACAAGGTATCTAAACATTCTAAACGGTCATCTTTGATATTTTTTTTACTAATCTAAAATCTAAATGAACTCATCTAGATAGATTTTTTATTGATAAAAATCGCGAAATTATACAAACCCATTTTTTAATTTTTATTCAGATTCTCAAACCAAGTTTTTAGTTTATAAATAATGAAATTTTTAAATAGTAGTACAAATATGAAATAACGATTGTGTTATTAATTATTAATAGCTCGTAGCCCGCAATGTACTATTCTGGGAATGGATGTTTGCAGTTATTAGTTTATTATGGTCTGTGCCCTACTGCCCTGTTGAATGTGGACTATCGACTATGATCGTCTAATGTTTATCGACAATCACGGACTATTTATATAATTACAATTAAAATGCTAAATGATAATTTTTATTATTATAACAATAACATTAATAATATTAATATTTAATTCCAAAAATGTGGTACTTGCTTAATGAATAAGCATTCATTATGTAAATGTATAGGTTACGTATAATGTTCTGTATTTGTTATTTCATTAACAAATAATAATAATTTTTACATAAATATAATAAAAATACATGAAAAAAAAATAAAAATAAAAAATAAAATAAGAAAATAAGAAATACATGTGTTAGGCTTTATCATACTATAATATTATTATATTAATGTATAATATATTATATTATAATATAGCTAGGTATAACGCTGTAGACTGTATGGCAACAGTAAATAGAATAATAAAATAAAAACTATATTGTTTGGTCGGATAATTTTAAAACCATTTAAGAAAAAGTTGTATCTTTTTTTTTATCTAGATAAATATGAATTAAGTTATCTTTTATCTCTATCTAGATACATTTGAGTTGCATTATCTTTATCTTTATCTAGATAGAAAAATACTTATCTAATCCGAACACTGCAGTCGTCGGTTACCACCTAACCGGTACCGAAAAACGGATACGTTGAAGTTAAAAGCTTACGTCTTATTACGTATATTATAAAGGTATTAATATGTAGAAAGGTATAAAATACGAATTTCTGTGTCAGGTATTCTTAGTGACTATCATGATCGGTGAACATACCTCGCTTTTCAGCCACGACTCGACAGCCACGCTCGTTCTTCCCAACTCCCTAGACCGGTTTCCGTTTTTTATGCCGAGCTAGATATTTTATTCAGATTACGTACTTGAAACAACTATTGAAAAAACGATATATTTTTCCACACCCGGAACTGGCCCGTACGACCGCATCATTGGAAACGTTTTTTCTCGTACACTCCTGGTACCGAATTATGTATTTTAAATTTATTTTTATGCAGTCCGCGAGTTTATTTAACTTGTACGGACAAACAGACCGACGACGGAGGGAATGACTTTAGTTGCCTATCCATAACGCCGCGTTATCACGATCAAACGAATGCAATTTATAAAAAAAATATATATAATATTATGATAAAATACGAGCTAATATAATCAACTTAAAATTGTATTATGTGTCTTGTAAATTGAAATGTACAGTAATTGGATCCAAAAATAAACAGCGTACTTACTTTAATCTTACGAGGTCATTAGCATTTTATAATTTTAATTTTTCACTGTATCCATTGTAACATTTATTTTAATTTTAGTGTTTTTATAATAAGTTTAAAATTGTAAGACATTTTAGTATAACAAATAATTATTGTGAATCAAAATCAAATAGTTCGTAAAAATATAAAAGCCTAGTATGTAGCCTAATAATTTAATTAAAGGTTAATTTGAATAAATATAAAAATAATTATAAATGGCATAACTCAAATAAGCAATAGAGAATGTAAAATAATAATAAAATATGTCGAATATGTTAAAACGAGAATTGTTTTTGTTCAGTGTCCACTAATAGGTTAGTCCGTTTCATAGAGTAATATTACTCTATGGTCCGTTTACGCTGCAGTCAAAATTCAAAATTCAATAAAATGTTCTATAATAGTCACTGATCTATATAGTTTGAAGTTATGAACAGTTTTATCCACAGACATTTATTCGAGAAATTTTAATAGAAATAAGTTTTATATTAAGTAAATTATAAATTGTTTTATTATGTTTTAGATACGTACGCTCGGTCGTGTCGGGTGAATTTCATCATCTTCAGATTGGCCGTATCACTATAGTATCATTCAATATCCACAACATGATCTACCAGGAAATTTCCAGAGTTTGGAGAAGCTCAACTTTTGGACATGTCACAATACAGTATAACTGCAGTGAACCCGGCTTGTTATTCAGATAACAGACATCTGGAATATTGTGATTTTAATGATTTATGCTTAAAATAATTTAAATAAATAATGTATATTTTATTTATGTTTACTTGACCGATTTTGTGAAAATTTCAAATTGTTCTTAGAGATATCAGAAAGTTTATAGAGTAGATTGAACCACGTCCGATTTATACAAAGTGCTGCAGGTATCCGATCCACTACAGGCGAATACTTTATCTCCGTCGAATTAGTTCACGGAGCGAGGTATAAAATATATAATTATATAAAAAAACAAACCTTTTGCAATGATGAGCGGGATAACTAGTACGCAATAGATATATAAAACAAAGTGCATCTAGAACTAAATTAATAAATAAAAGTTGGATCCTCGTTGGCAATACGCATCAATGCATTATCCTATAAATTGGCCGGTTGCGAGAGAAGTTTGTAATACAAAGTGATATAGTGAAGAGATAATATGAGATCGGGGCTAAAAGCAAGGAATTTTGAAATTAACCTGGTAAGCTCAGGATATTCAACCAACCCATCGATTAGTTTACGTATATAAACCTTCTTAATAATAACTCGTCCATCAGTCAAGGACGTTAAGGTCTTAAGGATTGTAAACTTAGCCTACTTAGTTTTAGTTCATAGTCATGTACTCATGTGGTCAATGTTTAATTTTCGATAAGTAGGCAGCAAAACTTAAACTTTCGTTGGACTCTTCTAAGCTGATTTATATCAATTAGGTTTTCAGACAACACTGGCGAACTTAAAAATCGATCTTACAATTGTTCACAATATAAAGCTTTAGCAGACAACTGATAAGATATAAACAACTTGTTTAAGTTAGGAAAGACCTTTTTTTGAATTGTTTTTATTTTAATAAAAATATAAAAAGAAATCCTATTAAAATAAAGAATTTAAAACTGATCTTATTTTGTATAGGCAAACGAAAAACTAATATTTTTTTGTATTAATTATACATGGTTATCATTAGTTAAAATAAAATATACAATTATTGTAATACAATATATATAAAAATTAAAAATTAATATTTCTTTATTTGTCGTTTATAATATAGTCTCAAAAACTATTGAATATAAGATTAGAAGAATTGACAGATCATTTTAAAGTAAAATATTAGATATTTATACATACATAGAGACTAGAGAGTTTATATTTTAACATAACCAACCATTACCTCGAAAAATTTTAATAGTTTCAAGAAATAATGAGTACCTCAATATTTATAATAGTATTTTCAATTTTGTGGGTAATATTGTAGAAAATAATAATTATTATTAGAAAACTGTTTATCTATTAAGCATACCTACCGTCCTCTACCTATCTATTAAGGGTAGGCATAGGAATATAGGGTTAACATAATATATCAGGATTCAAGATTCAGGACGTCTTTAAAATGATAAATTTACAGTTTTTGTGTATTTATACATAAATATATTTTATTCCAATGAAAAAAAATCTAAAAATTATTTAAAGTTTATATATTGACTGATTCAGTTCACATTCAATTATAATTTTTATAAGCCTCCTCACTTAAGTTCGAATGTTATAGGCGCCAAAGCCATAGAGCCAAACCATGGCAAATCATCAACATAACAATTAACTACATGAGCATCTCCTCTTAAGTTAGATATACGATGAATCTACTCTAAAGTCTATGTACTGCCCAATGCTCGCACAAAAATAATTCTATAAAATACAGGACTAAAATTAAACGAAAATTGTATAAAAAATAGTTAATAGTTATCACTTTTCATGCTGACGCTAGCAAACAGCTGCTTATGCAGATTAAATTTAGGTTAAGAATTCGCTGTTATCACTAAGCAGAGACCCGATTACCCGACCACTTTGGCAGTTTTATTTTTGAGAATGTAGCTCAATGTATTTTGATATATTATATTTTGTGTGAACATTTTTTCTTATGTAACAGTTTTTCGGTATTAGGTTTATATTTTTATTCTTTTAGTTAACAATACAAAACAATAAAATGTCGTCAAAGGGCCCAACAATTGCTGGCTCAGACGGCTCAGATTTTTCTCATCGTCAAAAAGTTGCCGACCACTACAAAATCAGGTACTTGCCACTTATTTTATATAATATACACATTTATTATATTCTAAAATCTACATAAATAATAGCTTAATACTTTTTTATTGTCATATAATCCAATTAATCAATTTTGTTTGGAAAAAAAAATAATTTATAAACCTAAATAAACTTTATAATAAATTATTTTAAAATACTTACTTAATATTTGATTTTAATTTTAGTGTACAAAACAAAAGTCGACTTAAATACTGTATACTATTTCACTATATTCTATTCTTTCTTATGGGTGCAAAATTATGCCCAGATGTTTTGGATAGATTGGATATATTTGTATTAGAAATTGAAGAACTTGAAATTCCTAAGGTAATTAAATTTGAGAATGAAATAATTTCTTACTGAATACAATTTATAATACTGAATAATGAAAACTATTTGATATTATTATTTATAATATTAGTAGTATAAATATTAAATTTTAATTTTCTGAGTTAAACTTGGCTGTATATACAAAGGTAAATATAATTTATTATTTCAGCCATTGCTTTGGGAATATTTATGGTGTTTGAGTTTGCCAGCATCTTTTCTTGCATTACGTGCAATTAAGCATAATTGTATAAAAAATATTTCCTTTTACATCAAATGGATTATTTCATTTGGTGTTCTACCTGTAGTTTATGGCTTTTTTACATACCTTCCAGAAGTTTATACTTTTATTACAACAAGTCCATCAACTGAATCTATTCAACTGTGGCGGGTGAGTATCATGCTATAGAATTGATAAATATTTATTTGTACTTAAATTAATTTTTCAATTTCAGAACTTCCCTTATGGTATACTTTGGTATATATTTATTGCTATAGCAGTTCAAATTCACGGATTCTCAATACATTTTGCACTAAATTTGAAAAAAGCCTGGACTGCCAGGGGTACTGCTCAAAAAAAGAAATAAATGAATTGCTTTGAAAAATCATGGTGATCTGGGATAGTGTAAATACTATGGATTATAACTGTACAATATATATTTACATTTTTATGATAATGTAAGCCATGAGAACTGCATAATGGTCTTAATCAAACTGAATTAATATAGTTAATTAATGGTATGAAAAAATATATTTTTGTAGTTTATCTGTGCTACTTAAATTGTTAAATTATTTTCTTGTTTATTTAATATAAAATTTACAAGATTGAAAATTTTGTATACAATTTGTTATAACTTTATAAGTGATTTTGTTTATTATAAATACTGAAAATTATTTTTCACCCTATGTATTAATACATTTTTATGCAATGGGTTGATATTTTATAGCTTTTTATAATTGGTCAAAAATAATATTTAAACAATTTTAGATAAGTATACAGTAGAACTCCCTATTATTCGAACTACAATCAACCGGACGTCCAATTAACCAATCGAGAAAAAAAAAATTTGGTTTTTTAATAACTCTTACATTGTAATCATATTTTGTCGTTCTTCATAATCGTAATCGTAGATTAAATAAAGAATAATAGGTATTATTCTTAGTATGTCAGTTGTTAATATAAATAATATAATATACTCATACAAATATATAACTTGTCATATGTCAATCATCCGGACCACCCTTGACATTAATTAGTCCGGATAATTGGAGTTCTACTGTATAATATTTTATTGTTTCATAAAGTATACATAAATTATTTTGTATACTCCTAACCTAATCAATATAAATATGTGAATAAATAGATAATTATTGTAGGACTATTAAAGTAGTTAAATTATTAAAAATATTTTAAAACCAATATTCATAAAACATAAAATGTACCTATGATAATGATATAATATTATAAACAATTTCATATAATACTGAATTTATATTTTTTTATTATTATTTCATTGTCATTTGTCATTAAATTTATTATCAAAAATCTTAAACATATATTTTACTTTACATATTTTTATACCATAAAAATATAAGCTGAAATATATTTCGTTGGGGTGGACTACTAAAAATATTTAAACAAGTATTTTTATAAATAAAGTTCTAAGTTTTAAGGTAAAACAATATTTACTGTTAATAATGTGTGGCAGTATTGATTTGTTTAAATTGATAATAGTTGTTAGAATATATTAATAAATATTATGTAATTTTAATACATAATGTCACGGAAAATTTAAATGGCACAATTTTAAAAGTTAATTTGTACATTTTCAAACACAATTATTTAATTATTTGCATTACAGACCTATGGTTGTTTATTTTTTTAAATTCATATTTCATTCAAATCAATACTGATAAATGATAGTATGTAAAATTGTTTACTCAAAAGTAATTAATTATTGCTGTATATCTGTTTTATCATATTTATATCATTGTCAATGGCGATTATCTAATTTTGTGCTCTACCTATTACGGATATAATATTGTATTTTATTTTTATTCTTCGTTCAGATTTATAAAATCTATGTATTTAAGTATGTCGTTTGATGATTGTTTTAGTGTTGAGACGGTTGAGTATTATGAATTTAGCACACACATGAGTCAATTAAAATAAATATCACGCTTTAGGTACCTAATAACTATAAACTTATAAAACAGTGATAATTAAAAAATATATATCATTGGTAAGCAGAGTAGGTACGTAGGTCCTTTGAGTAATATTTTTTTATTAATATTATGATTGATAACATTAAGATAGATAAAATTAAAGACTAGTAATTTTAGTGTTGTGTAAATTGACAGGTACACTCCTCGAACGATATAATTATTGTCATTTTTAGTTCCAATTGTCATCCTCGTGAATTAATGTTACAAAATAAAGAAATCGTGTTATAGACATTAATATTTTAGGTACAAATTAGATTGATATATTTTTAATTTTATGATAATTATAATGTAGAGAATATAGATCTTGGCGGTAATAATTTCGAGAAAAAATCGAAAAGGAAGAGATACTACTGAATAGGTACTCTGACAACATTTCGTATAAAGCGAGTTGTGTTGTAATAATATAATGTTATGATGTGTAGATCGACCTGTGCGGGTTTTGTGCGCCGGCGACGACGATAAAAATAATAACGAACAGAGTTTGTCATCGTGTCATTACGACGGGGGAAAGGAGTGAAAAAAATTTCGGCCGTCTAAAGAAAAATGGCAACAACACTCGGAACGCACACGCCGTCGGTTATAACGTGCCGTTGGGACTACGAGAATAATAATATAATATCATTACACGCACGGCGACGGCGATATTACAATGCGTGTGCGTGTGCGTGTGGTCGCGAGAGGTGCAAAAACGCGGCGGCGCAAAAACAAACGAACGTTCAGAGCCGAAAAAAAACCCGAAGACGCGGCCGACCGACCGTTGGAACGGCCAACCGCCGCCCGCCGCACGTACGTTTAAAAAGTATAATATATCGTAAAATTATATCGTTCGTGACCGGCGTCGTCGTGGCCACCCACAGCCGAGTCGCCGAAACGGCGGTGGCTTCGGGTAGATGGCGCGCGTCGTATCGGCCGACGGAAAATCGCTTTTATCGATGCGCGCGCTAAAAAATGGAATAAAAAACGTAAACGGCGGGTGGGTGGAACAATGACAATCGGTGCGGTCGGAAAAATCGTAAAGTTTTTCGGGACGCGTAACTTGCTGGGTCTGGTCGGACTTGAAAAACTTTGTTTGCTAGCAAAGCGTGCAGCCGTCGTACCGAGAGGAGAAATAATAATACATTTAGCTTTATATTATTTTACTTCGTACGATAAAGTGAATACGTATAGCGTAGAGTTTAGACGAAACAAAAAATGTCGATGTGCAGGCCGGCGGCAGCAGCACTGGCGAGCGGCGGCGGCGTCGTCTCACCCGTTACAGAGTGGCCACGGGACGCGCGCGTGAAGCCGGGCCGAGAGTACACACTGTAGCCCGCCGTACATTTTTGTTCCGTTCAGAGTCTACGGGAGATAATCGGTGAGTGTGCGCGGCGTATTACTCGGCCGAAATTTATTGGAAAAAGGGTATTGCATATACACACACGGGCACGTATGATTTTCTAGTGTTGTTATTATTTATCGTATACGAATTGCGAGTGCTGTGCGCGGTCTGTCGTGTTCGTGTACGCGATTGTCGTTTTGCCGTGCGTTGCTATAATATTATCCTCGTCCGCTCACCGTACCGCGGTCGAATCGAATTACTGTAGATTTCGTTTTCTCCGTTCGTGGCGTCCGTGTGCCGCCGCCGATACCCCGGGATAGGATATTCGTCCGAGAGGTGCGTCGTAACCTTTTGCCGTCCTAACCTCGTTTCGCGTTTCTCGCCCGCCGTTTGTCGTTGTCGTCGTCGTTCGTTTCCCGTTAACGAACCGCCGCCGCGCACACGCAGTGCCAACGAACGGGCCATGTCCGATGCCGGTGCGGACACCGACGTGCACGGACGCAGCGGACACGTCGAGTGGTAATTATGTACGCTGCGCCATTGCTATGTTTAATATTCGGTTTGCCGAGTGCGAACGGCGCGGGCATAACGTAGCTGACTCGTGTTACTATGTACTACGCTGTCGTTGACGGGTGGTGGCGGCGGGGTGTTGGCAAACGTTCTGCTGCCTGTAACGTCGTCTAACATGGCTGCTACGCACGCGGAAAACCAGCCGGGCGGCGACGTGAACAATCGCGACCAAGATAGGCCGCTGGATGTGCCCGGTTTCCAGAACGGCAGCCACGAGCGCAGGGCGCCAATGAGTGGCAGCAGCCTGCTGGCGCCTGAATCGCCGAAAGGTAAGCAGCAGCAGCAGCAGGTGCCGACCAACCACCACAATTACGACGGCATGAGCAGTGGAAACGGTGGTGGACCGCTGTACGGCCGGCCGGAGCATGGCGACCAGCCGACCGGTGACGGCGACATGCCAAAAACAAACAATTTCGAACAAACGCCGCCCGACAAGGATGGCTATCCTCCGCCTCCTCCCAGTGGCTATCGTAACAGTTTTGGTCACCATCAACATCCCTCTGATCAGCACCATGCTAATAGCAATGCCGAGCCCAATAGTTTTGGCGGCCAGTTCAGGCATGCTTACCCTAAACCGATGATGCGGGTGCCGGGGCCACCAGGAGCTATGTTTCCCCAGCGACAATACTTGTCTGGCCAGAGTATATCTCAACCAACCGGACCTACGCCCACGCTCAACCAGCTGCTGCAGTCATCAAATCCGGCGACACGTTATCAGAACAATTACGGCAATGAGTATCCCAAACCTGATGGTTCACAACCGCCGCCGGTTCAAAACCAACAACAGCAACATTACAACCAAAGTTGGCCACCACCAAGACATAACATGCCACCTTTCCCTCCTCAACATGGCATGCCTTACAGAAATATGCCACCATCGGTGAGTAATATTTTAATTATTTGCAAATGCATATCAAAACTTTTAAATACAAATACTTCCCTACTCTAATCTTAGCTGATTTCCAGAATTATTAATCTAAATATCATTTAGTCCATAAGTTCAATAAATATTATGTTATTCAATATTTAAAAGAGGTTGATCACTGAATTACTCGTTACTCACTAACTCTAGTCGTTACCTAGGGATTCATGGCTTAACAAGGGTTTTAATTTTATTGTAGTGTGATGACTTTGATATAAAGTAGTCCATCCTGTTTTACATTTTCCCTAACTTACTCAGTAACTATATTTATAGTTAAACATGACTTATTAAAGTTAAAAAATTTCAAATATAGGTATGTGTATAATATATTATCATAAATCTAATTTAGGTAAATAGTAGAGCAGATGTTGTTTGAATAGTATCATAGATACCTAAATAATTTGTTGGTCTTTAAACATTTTTTCTTTTATACCTAAGTATTTTATCATTTTTTTTTTATCTTAGTTAGATCAAATTACTGGAATATTTAAAGTACAATTAAATGTTATTAGGTATACCTACCTAATGTAGGTATAAATTAATGTTTAATAACTGTACATTTTGATAGGTACCTGGTATCTATAATCTATTAGGTATATTTTAATATTCATATGAAAATTGCTGAAGGGACTTCACTACTAAGTCACAAAATATTTTTCCTTTAGGCATCTCACATTTATACTTTTAAAGTTGGTCCAAAAGTACTTTATTTAGGTACTATACCTAGTGAACAACAGTGAACTGTTTTTTTTTTCTATACTTGCTAACCAATAATTCCAATACCTATAGTATCTATTATTTGATTATATTAAAAATGTACAACTATTCATTTCTTAACATAAATATTTAGTTTAATGAATTATTTAAATTTAATACAAGTTGTTATCTATAGTACCGATATTAATCTCTAAAGTGTTCTAACGATTTTATTTTGTGTAGTTTTTAAAACAATCTAATGAATTAATTATTAAAACGGAACATAACTTACCAATATAATTTCGACAACCAGATAACGAGTTTAATAATTCATAAACTGAATTAAATTATATTTTTGTTTTGGTTTTATAATTTAAAAATATAGCTAATGTGTGTTTTAATTATGTAAGATGGTTATAATATTTTTCTTCCCGTATGTGAAAAAGAAGACTAGAGATTAATCTTATAAGCAGATAGAAAAATTATCTTTGTATTTAAATAATACGATTTCTTGAAGCTTATGATTACAAAAAAAAAAAAAAAAACGTATTTAGAGTGTTTCTAATTTGATATATTTCTTTATTTTGGAAATCTTTTTTTTAATGAGTAGAATAATATCATGCCTATCATTTAAATATTCACAGTAAGCAAATTTAACTAAATTATATAATTAATTTAATTTTAATGTTGAATTAAATAATTTTTTGAAGACCTTATTTTAAATACATGACTGCGAATTTTTCAATATTGTGTAAATGATGTAGGAAATATTGAACACCTTTCAAATAAGAGATAGACCCCTTTTAGCTATTAATAATAATTATCGTTTCGTCGGAACGTAGTGATTAAGAAAATTATGATACGTGTTAAAAGCACTTCAAAAGTAATACTCCGATTGGTTTATTGAGAGCAGAATGTGTTTAAAAGTGTACATAGTAGGTAACTCATACTCTGGATTTTAACTATTAAAAAACTTATTAACATTTCAAGTAATAATAAGAACAAATTCAGAAAATATAAATTCGAAAATAAAGCATTTGAATATAGGTAATTCATTGATTGTTTACTTAAACGTATGCACAGTACACACATTATTATAATTGTTTTTATTTTAAATTGTATTATATTAATCGCGCGTTATCAACTAACACTGAAACACTGCAACATCAAAAACAAGGGAGGACTATAGATCTGAACACGTTGAATAATTTATATTTAAAAGCTCTGACAAAACGAAAACTGCTTGTTTCAAGGTCTTCAAGAAATAATATTTTCGGACAGATTAAAAAATTAAAAAACCTATTAAATGAATAGGTCAATGGGTGTGTAATTGTTAGAATAGGGGCGATCGTTTCCGTAACAATTTACAATAATAATGTGTATTATTATTAATTTTTTTTCTTAAAATTCGATACGTTCTGTATCTGGTCTCGAATTCTGCCGCAGTGTCCGAGGAGACGCGTTCCGTTTGTCACTTATAATAATAATATCGGCATCGCGTGGTGCTCTCGCCGTCGTCTGTCGAATCAATTTGCCACATGGGTAGAGTCGCGTTGTTTTACTGGCAAGTCGGTTATACGATACACCATACCAACGTACGTTCATTCAAATGCAGTGACCACAATACTGGATAATAATATAATTTTACGCAGTACTTATCCATCGTGTGTGTTGTGTACACGCACATACTATATAGGTTAGCGTCTGTATTATTTTATTGTTTTTTACTATACATTTTTAAGTAATACCTGCTATTTAATAACGTCGTGCACTAGATCGTGTATGTCTCCTCCGTGTGTTATAACAATAAAATGCATCTGACTAATTGATTATAATAATAGAAGTAATAATATCACACGTAAAATGTAAGGAGATAACAGCGGAAAAAATACCGGCATGTGCATGTTTAATATAATAATATCGTTTTCACCGTTCTTTGGATTTTGATAACCGGCTGTAGCTGTTAACGATCGTGCCGAGTGTGTGTGTGTGTAACCGCGCGATAATAATTCCACAATCCGTCCGTCCACGCGGGCGGTACCTGCGCCGATTGAATGAAGAGAGCAATACTTAATTTGTTATTAATATTAATTGAATACAATAAAAAACAATAATAATAAGAATATTACGACGACCGCAACACACATTTTCCAATGCGTCTACGACCACTGCCCCGAATCGCCTCCGGTGGAAGTATAATAATAATAACTTATTATATTAATAACAATAAATAAGCGGTCCCGCGCGATAACGATTATTATTTATTCCGTTGTATTATGTGTTAATAATGTATAGTCGTGGCGGCAGCATTTCCACGTTTCTCCTTCGCCACTCGCTGCTCGTCTCGAGTCTTTTAGGACAAATATCGCCGCCGCACGCATCACGATATCCATAATAATATTGTAATACGTGAGCGTCAGTGTGTGTGTGTGTGTGTGTGTGTGTATTTTGTTACGTTATTATATGATATAATATTATAATAGTATGCCAGTGTAATATACATATTTTTAAGAATTAGAGACTCTTTTATTGGACGATAATTGATTCATTCATTAGCCGATCGGCGGAATGCGCCCAAATATTTATTTTTAACACCGTTCGTGTCTCCGCCCCCGCCGATAATCGTCGCGTTAATTTATGTAACATCTGCGGCGGGTACATTATTGTCATTGTAATTATTATTTGACTACCACCGCACACAATATTTCCCGAACTTCTGCTTGTATCCTGTTGCAAGTGTATTTATACATAATATTTTATGCGACAAAAAATCTGTGTTTTCACATAAATATTTCTCATCGTCGGGTAACGACCGTTGTATAAGTGTGTGTGTGTCTTAAATGAATCCATTGTTGGCGTCGTGTTTGTTTCAATTTTTTGTTGCATTTATTATTTGTAATATCGACGTGCTCCGAAATGTCGGGAAAATCGGCGATTGTGTTCGGGCCCTGGGGACGTATTAAATAGTAATAAATAAATAGTAATATTTGAAAAAATGTATAATAACGCTCGCGCCGAGACCTCTCCTCTACGGTCGGCGTCAATGGGTTTTCTTTTAAAAAAAAATAAAAACATTTTTTTTTTTTATTATTTTTTTATCCCCGTTTTTTCCGTCTCTCTCGCTCGCTCCGGAGTAGTTTTGTGTACGCGGGCTTTGTTGGGAACGAGCTATAGCTTCGCAACCAGCGGCGGCGGCATTCACTTCGTTACGTTTTCCTATCGCGCGCGGCAGCTGCGTGTTGGGTAGAATGTATATATTATGTTGTATGGTGTGCGTGTGTTATATATATACATATTATTCCCAGTGAACGCCGCTCGCTTGACGCCACGCCTACAGTCCCGCCGCGTTGCCACGTTGTGCATTGGTGCCGCGTTTGCGTTATATAATGACACTACGAATGCCCGAATGGCAACCTTGAAGAGAAGAAAAATCGTATCGTGGGGGCCACCGCGTTGCGCCGGGAAAATTTCCTCTTTTTTTCTCTTCTCATTTCTTATCTCGTATATATACTTTTTTTTTAAACACATATTTCAGGCGAAAAACCGTTTTTGAACAACTTTTTCGTTCTCTGGCACGACCCAGTATTATTTTAACAACGAAAAAATATTATCATCATCATCATTATTATTATTATTATTATTAGAAACGAATAATTTTCAAAACCACACGTCCACCGATTACGGACTATGGTTCTTTTTATGAAATTTATACGAAATCAAAATTGTCCAATAATTATAATTTATTAGGTATAATATTGAAAATAAAAAAAATGTTTCAGTAAAATCATATTTGGTACTTAAAAATTTACTTTAGTCTTACTGGACAGCGGACATGCAATATTATTTGAAAGTTTGAAACTGTTATGCTCTGGTTGTATAAACATTTAATCAATTAATAAATGGCCGCTTTAAGATGGTTTAGTGTACCTGTAATTATTCCCTTAAATTTTAGTGAATCATTAAACTAATCATTTGTCTATGAGATCCGGGATTAAAATGTTTGATTATTTATATTTATTTAGCCATTTAGAGATCATAGTTTTTTTGTGAAAAATCTTATAAATTCTTGACCTTATAGGCATACAGAAATGTTTTTTTTAAACAAAATTTTTTTTATCGTAAAGTTAATTCAAGGTAGATACATTTTGTAAATTAATTAACGACTAAAAGTATGCAGGAGGTACAGAGTAATTTTTATTAATTTCTCAAGCTATATATGAAGTGTGCTAAAATGTGTAATTATTAATTTTGATACATATGATTCATATATTTTTTTCATGGTTTTTGATTTCTAAACGTTGTATAGGTACATTTCTTGTGTAGTTTATCGTGCATTTAAATGTTCATCGCCCATCGGAGAAGGTTAATTTAAGTTCCCTGGTGACGCATTTGAAATATAGGTAATATTGCCGGTAATATTTTTTAACGCTTGGTACCTATGTTGTGGTAGTTTACTTATTCAAATAATTTTTTGTGGCAGCTAATAATCAATATAATGTCTTAATATTTTCAAAAATATTATTCCTGAAAAAATAAATTATATCAGTAACATGGTGATTTAGATAATCAATAATATTTGACTGTTTTTAAGAAAAATACCTCGATAAATATTAAATACCATAGAGGAAATTACACTGAATATATTATTATTTGATATCTGTAAATTATACCTAATCACTGTTAAAAAAATATGTTTAGGATAGCATGACGTATAGTTTTTTTTCTTCTTATTTATTATTAAATATTTTAAAATACATGACATGTAATATCATACAGAATCAAATTAAATTCCACTGACTTAAACATAATATTTAAAACTACGATACATAAATTGCGTCCCTATGATATGTATGGCGATTGGTGATATATAAATTAGGTAACTGTCTAGTTATATTATAGTATTTAGCTTTTTAATATTTTTAATTCGTGTGATATTATATGTTTTGTATGTTAAAAATATATATATTGTTCGTAATAATTACATTTTTGGAATTATTTATAATTTATTATAAACTTGCTACCTATATCGATCTTGAAGTATAAATGCACGAATCTATTGGGTATCTATTGGGTGATTAAAATTTTGAATATATAATTATTTATGCATCTACACTGTAATTTATTGACTTAATAACCCTTACTCAGGTAAGAGAATAAATTTAGGGTGACAATTTAGACATCCAGTATGGGTTAGGTGACAGGGTCCTGTGGATGAATTTTATCTGGCAAGAAATTTAATTTTTTGATTTTGTCTTTACTTTCTTTGGATAAGTAAACAGGTTCACTCACATTTTTATGAGCCCATAAAACTTCCTAAACTTCCTAAAGTGGCTATTCAAAAATATTAATTAGTCATTTCTTGTATACGATGTCGACGAGTACGTATACTTCATATAATCATATTTATATGCCATGTTCTGAATACAATTTCATTGGTACTTTTTTTTTCAAATTGTTGGTTATTCGTACTTATCTAAGTGTATAGTAGCGATATTACACTTTCTGTCAACTTTTATAAAACTGAATTAAAAAATAAAAATCTCAGTTTATATATTATGATATAGGTAATTGATGAAAAGTTTGAAAAAAAGTAATTATTGTTATTATTTTAGATAAATGTGATCAGAATACAATACAGTTTTATACGTGCGTCACATTTTTTAAGTAAACATAGTTGTGTTAACCTCATTAAGACTTATACCTACTTTTATAATTACCTCAAGTTAATAGTTTCAAAATTATAAGTCAATTAGTATTTTTATGTTAATTATTAATATATAATTAGGAACAATTTTAATTAATTCTCATGGGTAAATCTACGTTTTATTTAAAGATTATCTACTAATCGATTTCTACTTTTTTTTTAAATTATGGCCACCTTTTGAAACTGAGAATTCAAATTGTGCATTACAAATTATATTTGTTTGGTATCTTGTTTTTATGCTGTATACCTAGTACCTAATTGTATTTTCATAATTAAATTCTCTATTTTTATTCAAATTTATCATGCGAGAAATCATAATAACATAATAGGTATTTGCGGTTGAATATTAATTTGAAAGAAATTATATTTTTGATGTTATTGTTGTGTTTTGGTTTTTTGAGATAACAATATATTTTAATGAGCTTAAATAATTCAAATTTTCAAGGGTTACAAGTCACAATAAAAAATAATGATTTGGGTTTTAATGTTTTATGTAATGGTCGCGTGTCGTGTGAAACCGAAATGATAATAGTTGTAATAAATAATAATATGAATACTAATGGTGATGATTGTTATATTTTATAAACTTCAAAGTTTTTGACTTATATAATATACAATATTGTGTAGTTCCTGTCCTGTACTCTAATAGTTATTATATAATAATATATTATATAACATATATTATAACATAATTTTCTTATAAATGTCACTTAATTAGTGTGACGTTTAATTTTTCATCGGGGATCCGTGATCCGTTCTGGGTAACCGTAATAATTATTATCGACGTGTCGTCATAAGCAGTCGGTCGGCCGGTATCGGTGAACCTTGAAAGCATTGCATATTGATAGGTTATTAGCATGTTATTTACAACTTATATTATCTATGTAGGTATATAGTATGTTAAGTGCGATATATACGTCATTATAACATCGCGATAGTGATGTCATCGATGAAGGTGATTAGTCTCTAAGGCTCTAAGCCACGGTTTGTATAATAATATTCCTCGTTATTGATAATGACAATAATTTTAAAACAATTGCCACGTTCTTGTTAACGACTTCATGGATTTTACAAAATATTACTCAGCAGTATGACTCGTCATAGAAACCGCACAATCTCTGTCGTTGTTTGTGGTAAAGGCAGCAGTTAGCTGTGGAAATAGACCTTCAGAGCTTTTTTTATTAAATTGTAGAGCAAAAACGTTAGAATTTGTTTTGTTAGTGAATAGGTTATTGTGAACTCTGTATCTTATTTAAATACTAAATGTATGTAGTTGCTGATGTAGATAATAATATGACCATACACGAAAAAAAATTTACAATATGAATGGGTGTTATAAGGAATTCGTTGTGTGGATAGGCTTGAATCTCAGTAGCCGTTGGCTATTTTGTCCATCGTAGTCGGTCGTCTTATAACAGAGCATCCGAATTCGCTTATTTTTTTTGTGTTAAGTATATTATTGACGATATTATTTTTTTTTTTGGTCCGCAACAAGATTGAACTAAAAAAATTACTTGATAATCATAAACAATCGTAACTGAATGTGAGCGTAACAAATAGACTACGTCCGTGGTCCGCGGTAGTGGGTAGACGTGTAGTTCAATATACATACGTAGTCAACCGATAAAAATAAGACGACCAAATCGTTATTTAATTACAATTAACGCTGTTATATCCGTCGTGTGACCGGTGCCTTATTATAATATTGTCCTTACTATTACATAGGCCCGGTGTCAGAGTGCACGCATTATTGGTACATATCGTACGTAAATTTATGTAGGTCATTGACTGTAGAGTTTGCAAGTAGTAGTAGTAGTAGTAGTAGTCCCCTGCGGCCTTTATCGGTGACAGCGATTGCGGAAATGCACATCTATCATTTCTGATTCTCCGCGTGTACCGCAAGCCTAGTTTATTAACCCAGATTATAATATACATATATACATACAAAGAACGAGTGAATGAGTATTTATGTATATAAGTATTTATATATATATACATACATACATACATACATGTATACACACGTGTGTGTACGACACGACGGTGCGTGAGAGTGCGGTGAGGAGAGAATGGGTTTGTTTATTGTACACCGCACACGCATTATGTACGCGCCCATGCCCTTACCCAACAACACACCGTGCACAAGCACACACACACACACATACACAAACACATGCCCGCGTGTGCGATCGCGCTGGCGAGTGTAAATGCATTCAGATAAAAACACACGTCACACGGAATATTTTGGGCCCACGTTTTATTTTATTTTTAGACATAATTGATACACGTATATTATAATAATAGTAACAATGATACTACGCGGTGCTCGTAAACGTGTGTGTGTGTGTGTACAACTGTTGGAGAGTATATAAGCGCCGCGTCGCGCGGCTGTCGTAAAAACGGATGCAAAAGAACGGGCGGCGCCTCCTGTCCCGCCACCACCGCCGTACCGGCGACTGCAATATCGTAAATCGTTTGTGTTTACGTACATCACGTATATAATAATATAGGATATCATATACTTGTGTATGGATCGGTATGTATCGCGATCGTTTGTTTGTTGTTTGTAAAACTATACACGGCCGGGAATTGCACAGTGTGCGTCCGTGCGTGGTGTATCGGCATTACACGACGACAAATCGTCGTTGTCGTACGTCGTATCCACACGTAGTGTCTCGTCCATAAAATAACGTCATCTTCGTCACTGCCTGCGTAGTGTCGTAGTCGCTTCGACGCATACTCTTGTCCTGTCTCGTACATAACGTGTCTGTGGTGTGCGTGCTTAAGCGTGCGTTTATTGACGGATAGACATAAATAGTTAAGTATTCAAATTCATTCACATAAACTTTGGTTCTTACTACTAACCGGCAGGTGGTAATAATTTTTAATATCTTTACAAATTTACAATATGTTTAATGTATAATTTATAAGCAGTCCTATATTATAAGTTTAGTAGCAGTATTATATCAAAATCGATAATTCAAAATTTAGGAGACCTAGCCGAAAATTCGATTTATAGAGGTCTTCAATTTACCGGTGTTCGGTAATGAAAATGTTATTACATACATACATTATATTTATTATTTATTATTTAATTTATTATACATTTAATAATATTTATTATTATATAGATAAGTTATTTAAGTAAATAAGTCAAGGTAGACAATGTAGTATGATATTTTCACCAGCTCTAGCTGCCGCAATTACTTTCTTTTTATTAGCGAGCGCCAAACACTTTACGGGACCCATTTTCAGACTGACTACGTTTTATTTTCTATTTCAACAACTGTTTACCTATTGCTGAGGTTTATTTTGATAAAATTATACGATTAAAGTCGAAAAAATACCGACAGGCATTTTGAATTATCAAGGGGAACGAAATACATGATTTTTTCTAATTTTCTAATAGAGGTTTCCTAAGGGGACCAAGCGTTTAATAGTTCGATTTATGGAGCTTTTCTAATTATCGGGTGACGACTGTAGTCATGTTGCACCATGGAATTAATAATTATTAAAAAGTATTATAATTTATAACTGTTATAATATTATATAATATACTTGACTACGTTATTGTTTTACGTATTAAAGGTCCTTATCTACTAATACACTGTCTCCGTATTCCGTGAAACTGTATGGACAACCCGTTACTATAATACACCAAATAGTTTAAAATATTCTTCACCGTTAGGTATATAGTACTATTTAATTTGATGAAAATCCTTTACTTCTTACATCTATTACTTATTTGTTTAGACTTAAAAAAATGTTCACCGAGTAGTTGACATCCTATCCCCAGTCCCGAATATTCTGTGCGCACGCTTATTATATTATTATTATGTATTGAACAGAAAAATCATTGTGTGTTTTTCAAAAATCTACAACGGTGACGTTGGAATTGTGTAAGTTATTGTGTACTTGTGTACATGTGGGCTTAGTGGTTCTGGAGAAAACAATACAATAATGCCTGTTTGTATTCACTGTTTGTATACTTTTTGAACACTGCACCCATGTTAATAGTCAGTTATCGTAATGTGATTAATTGTCTATTACCTAAGTGTAGATATTATGAAACCGAAGACTATTATACCTATTTTATTATTTTATGTGTGATTGTCTGTTTAAGGTCCACAAACAACGCGCGAAACCTATTCTATTTCGATGTGTGTACAATGTACATTCGAACTCTATTTACCTAGTAGATAAATAATATTATGTCGATTGTTTGTTTTACTGCATTGTTATTATCGATCCTAAATTATAACATCTCAATTGTCGGCTTTAGGTTGTCCAACAGTTTAGATTATTGAGAACTTTATATATACATTTTTGTTTGTGCTTGATTCTATAGGATTGATAGGGTTTACCTAACTTTAACTATTATATTATATATTAGAAACTTAACAATATTTGTTACTTTCAGATGATTTTTTTCTTTTTATGAAGTTTAAATGATAAAAGGCCAGTATATTGGTATATTGGTGCAAATAAAACCTGTATAAAAATTATAATAATAAAGTTGTTGGAGTGAGTAAAATACTTTTAAATTACAATCGTTGAAACCGTATAATTTATTAATTGTTGTTAAGATTTCATACATTATAATTTATTAGGTTTTATGCAGTTAAATACCAAAGAACATAATCAAATTCTCAATTTATATTTTATTCTCCATTTGTGTGCCAGTATGAATGTTTTAGTAGTTTAATTAAATGTAGAATGCTTTTCAAAATATAGGTATGTGTATAAATTTAAAAAACTAACAAATGTGTTTTATAAAATATAATGTAGAACTTTGAGTTTGAATGTATGATTATTTTATATGTTTTCTTGTTTTGAGCTGTGTAACAAAATAAGTAATAAGTAATAATACACATTAATTGAGTTATAAGTAAACATACAATTTATGTAACGATTTCCACATTGGTTGTATATCTTGTTAGACACCGTACTGGTGACGTTGAGACAACCAAGTACCCAGTGAACTAAAGATAATATAATTATTTTGATGAAAAATTGTATTTATTTTTATTGTTCGACACTGCAGTTTTGGATTTATAGTGTCGTATACACCACGTGGTCTGTATCCATAATTGTGTTAAGTATGTGCGTGCGCGTACGTATACTCGCGCACACGCGGACAAATGCACATACAGTCACGATAATGGGTCATTAATTATTTCACATTGGAACCATTAGGGTCACCTTTTCCGCATCGTCTAGCGCGACGACGTGCTCGTGATTCATGAATGAAAGGAACGTCATTATCACGGACAGAATCCACAGTTTTGCGGCTTCGTAATTTTACAACCCTTAAATGTTCCAACCACCACGATCGATGTGATACCCGCCACTATTGCGTAGCTCCAAAACCCCCCCTGTCCCCGGTTTTCCTACCCACCTTATACACATTCTTTCACGATTCCAAACGTCGTCTCCGTTACCACCACTACCCCGTCTATAACAGGTTTCGCGCCAACCACACAAACATGCATTGTGTAAAACTTTTTAACGCTACCCTCCGCTTCGGCATCGCCGTTGCCACATTTATTGTGTATAGTAACAGTAATCGTAATAGTATATATCTATATAAAATATACATACAATATATAGTAGTCTGCTGTGTGTGCCTACCTGCACACAAATCCTTTTTGCCCCTGTTTACTTTTTCCGCATCCCTCTCACATCTCACCCCGTGTCGGTCATTCTGTCTCACTCTCTTTGTGTTTATTGTCGGCTGTTGACCCCGGGTACCTCCAAGGTCGCTTTTTTCCTCTCGATTCGTCGATCTTTTTCGCAGTACGTCTAAAAGTTTTTGTTTTTGCTTTGCAGGCGAATCCCAGAGGACCGACCCCTCCACCGTCGCCTGGCCATCAGACTCATTATCCTCCACCGCCGTCTTCGCCCACCGGATACCAGCAGCACCATCGGGTACCGCCGCTACATCATCAGTATCCGCCCGGACCACCGTCTCAGCAGCAGCAGCAGCAATCGCAGCAGCCGCCGCCTCATCAACAGGTAATTATCGTTGTTACGATTTAACGTGTAAACAACACCGACACCGTCGTCGGGAGGGAGGGATTGACCTAGATCCATATTATAGTTGTTTTTATTTACGGGTGCGATAAAATATTTCACTCCGATTCAAGACTTATTCTGGGAATGGGCCAAATCAACTGAGAGACACGTTACGCCGATCATCCAGACAATAATAATGATAGTAATAATAATAATAACAACAATAATAATACAACAACGGAGATTTATAGTATTTCCGGGTTATTTATAAAATATAAATAAAAACCGCTCTTTACGAGTAAACGTCATTGACCTGTGCGTTATAGTTTTTTCGTCGCCCAGTCGACTTCAAATAGAATGGTAATGGTCGTACACGTTGGCTGGGCGGGCGGGTGGTGTGGCATTATCACTCACACAGCTGATCCTCTCCTCGCCGCATAGTCAGTAGCCGCCACCCATCACGACCTTGACTTCCGTGAAATGTTTTCCGTCGGCCCCGAAATGATATACCACAATAAACGGCAAAACCCCAAAACCCTCCGGATCGTCTACTCTTACTTTCAATACACATACACGGCCCGCGACGACCAGTGTTCGTTATTATTATTATTATTATCTTCATCATCATCACTACTACTATTATTACCGTACTCGGACGTGATCACGGTGTTTAGTGTTTACTATAATATATACCAATTACTACTCTTCATTATACTGTCGTTTTATTACTCGATCTACTACGATCACTTCTACTATTTCTGCTATTTTGTTACTACTGTTCAGTGCTATCTTAATAGTATGTGCACACGTTTGGGTCTACATTGTGTGTTAACCGCGGTTACTGTATTCTTCTGCAGGTACCTTATGGCAGCTACCCAAACCAGCAACCGCCGGTTGATCGTCAGCTGCAGCAGCAGCAACCGCCGCAGCAGCAACAACCGCAGCAGCAGCAGCAGCCGCCCCAACTTCCTCCACAACCGCCTCAACAACCTCACGCCGGTCTTGGACAGACGACGTCGTCGCCGGCATCGGCTAGCCCACCGACTTTGCCTCCCGTGCCGCAGGGTCAAAATGCCCAGCAACACTCGTCGCCGACGCCGCCGCCGCCACAGCCTCAGCAGCAGCAGCAGCAGCAGCCACCTCACCAGTCACCACCGCAGGTTCATCCGGTGAGTTATTTGATATTTTATTGGAAATTAACAACAGTTTTTTCTATTTTCTAACAACACTTGTGTCATGATAATACAAAACGGTAACACCACTGGTCAGATTCAAATGGAGTGTGTGTGTGTGTGTGCGTGCTTAAAGGTTAAGCCTGGGACGCTTTTCTGCAGCAAGAAATAACATCTTACGTGGTTCGATATGCTAATACGAAAGTACAAAATGTAATTGTCCGCTCGTAATTAGATTATTAAAAAGTCAATTAACAAAATTAAAATTAAACACTTACAACAAAAATTATTACTTTTTATTTTTATTACTGGAATGTCATTGTATAAAATCACGTATGTAAAAACATTAAATTGATGCACTATCAAGTCTCGTCAGCAGAATGTTGACTAAATGTATATAAGACCTTTTTTTTTATCCTATTGTGTCTGTGTATTCAAAATGGTTTTTTTAAACAAATTTAAATGGCAACCGGTTTGTTCATAAAACGACTGTGATAATAATATGCATACAAAGTAAAACGTTTCAAGTTTGGTTTATTATAACACAATTTTCTAGATATATTTTAATGATGCAGCCTAAGATATTCTTTTCTTGGAATGTACTTTCTTTTGTTTAATGCGTCGAAATTGTATTACCTACTTTCAAATTGTTGGTTGGGTGCTGCATTTTCTTTTTATTACAAGTACTGAAAAATCACGTGAATTACTACGAAAACAACGGTTGACTCACTAAGTTATAAACAGATTAAAATTGGTTTTTTGAAATGTATTATAATATGATGTTCTATAGACATTTAACATGTTTGTTTTTGGATATCGCCTTTCGGAATTGTATTAGTTGGTTATAGTTATAAAATAAATTATTATTAGTCATTGCTTCATTGGCTAAAATTCAGAACTAAACATAAACTTAAAACCACGTCCAGAATTGAAAGATATATTTGTTGGACACGTCATGTGTTTCCTATAATATATGTGACATTCGGTTACCGCTTATGATAGAAGATTTGAAACGATGTCGGAAACTATGGACATGAAACTTTTTTGTATTTTTATTTTTATATCCATGTTGTATTAGCTAGTTATAGTTAATAATTATTTCTTCCATTGGTTAATATACAGAACTAAACATTAAATTTTGATTAGATTTACAAATATTCTGATTATTATTTAATTATACTTTTTACGTTTTAAATTTTAAAAACCAAATTGTTCTAAAAACCACTAAAGTTTATCAAACTAAGGCCATGGATAATGGATATTTGTCTAACATTTTTTTGGACAAACGGTACATTGAACCAACTATTTATAGGTCGTGGCCTTTAAAAATGCGATAACAACTGGTTTGGGAACACTACATTATGTGCAGTACGACAGGTTTTGTAGTTTTTTCTCCTTCAAATTATTCTTGCATCTTAGGATGTAAAGTGTAGAATACATTTAATGGTACCTTTTTGGTCTGGTTACAAATGCCGAAAGTATTTGACCGTTGCATTTAATTTGCTTCAAAATTAATATTAAATCCATTTTAGCTACAATATTGTATTTTTTTTTATTCTCAATTTATAATGTTATATATATATGAATTATTTTCATACAAATGCGTTTGTTTCAACCCGGATTTCTAAATACCTATTGAAGGACACCAAATTACAAAATAAAAGATCCCGTAGTATGGCAATATTAGCGAAACGCCAACAGTTTTTTTACGTTTAATTAATTTCTGTTGTTACTGACTTTCAAATAAGCAATGTGGCCATGTGAAATCATAGAAGCAATACGCATCCCAATTTGACGGAAAATTACTGAAAATAATTTGAAAATGTTAGTTTAAACAGAATACGGTGGTATTTTCGATGCCGTTCAGTGCACTGTAAAAATGTAAACGTGACGTCTAACGATTTTCGGCGTTTATCATGTACAAAATAACTTTTATTCATTAAACGCGTGTCTGGATCTTTTTTTTTTGTTCCAAGCCACCTCTGTGTTGACAGTTGATAAGGGTATAAAAGAGAAATAATAGGCGAAAAACTAGTCGGTGCAGCAGCGACCACAGCAGATAAATGGACGGAAAATAATTATGAGTCGGTCGTCCGGGCATACACGAAAAAGGCGCGTTTTTTTTACGCTTGCTCTTCTCGGGGTTGGGGGGCGTAAACAGTTATGTCTAAGTGGCGTGTACCGCATACGCACGATGCACATTCATGAGCGGCAGCAATCCGGTTTCTACCGTTGGTGCGGCGGTACGAAATAAAACATTTTTTTCTTTTATATATACAAATAAATAATAATAATTATTGTTGGCGCGATGAATGCACACACGTTCTCGTGTGTATAGTGCGTGTATAATATAGCAGCAAGCAGGCCATATCCCGGGATCGTCGTTGAAGTCGGGTTGGGCGCGCACGCCGTCGTCGTTGTCGCCGCAGACGACGACGGCGACAACAACGAATAGCCACATACACCAAGCAATATATTATTATATCATGTGCAAAGAATGCGTATCGTTGTATAGTGTACCACGTATTAGATACACGTTACCAGCGGCTTGGGCTCGGTCGGCGGTCGGCTCGGCGTCCCGAGCATCCATTATTTGCGCCGTTACCCCAATGCCCCGCCACGTCGTTCCCGAGCACGAACGTTGCTGCTAGCAGCACACTCGACTCGAGTTCCAGTCAGCGCGCGCTCTCGCCCCTCCCCCGCCCGCCGACCCCGTCACTTCCCGCCAACGCCATGCGGTGGGCAGGCCCCTCCGTCTGTCACCTACCGCCGCCCCACCACCCCAAATCGGGTATCCACCGCCCGCCGTTATAGCGCCGAGCGCGCGTTATCCGTACGTTGTTTATTACGGCCGCCGCCGATGTTCTATTCGGGCTACGGGCTCGCCGCGTTTTGCGCGCGCGCTCCCGCTCTCGGGCCCCGGCGTCGTCGTAGTAGTGGTGATGGTGGGGATTATGGTGGTGGTGGTGGTGGTGGTGTTGGTCGTAGTACGTAGTAGTAGTAGTAGTAGTAGTAGTATTAGTAGTATTAGTAGTAGTAGTATGATTGGTAGTAGTCTTCGTCATCGCCGCCGCCGTCTTTGTAAAATGACGGTGTATGCCTGTTCGACGGGCGGCGAATTGGGGAGTACACTGTCGCGGCTATCGTTATAAATATAATATTATATTATATACCTACATAATAATATAACAATAGTAATAATAATAATTACGACGACGACGCACATGTCTGTTGGTGCAAAATATAATAATATGTAAGGAGGGAACTTTGTTCGGCGAGCCGTTTTGACTTGTGTCCGTAGACGCCGCTACGTGAACGTCACAAACGGCCGGAACTGTAATTTCGATTTTCTGCGCCCGTCGTCGTCCCCTTGGTTTCGTCGGTGCTGGCTGCGTGCATTTGCGTCGCCGTATACCCGCGGTGGTTTTCCTTTTTGACCGCCCGCCGGTTGGCAACACTGCGGGCGTCGCGAGCTTGTGTGTAACCGTCGCCGACGTCGTAATTTCGGGGGATCGGTAGAGCCGAACCGGCCGCCGCATGATAACCGGAATATTGTTTGTGTGTGCGTGCGTGCTTATCTTTGTTGGTTTTTTTCCAACGTGCGCTCCGCTTAATGTGTGTACTTGAATGCGGGCCGCCCCTCCGCATTATTTTCCCCCTCTCGAGCTGACTCACTCTTCCGTCGTCTTCTTCGTTGACCGTTGTCATGCATTATTTTTTTATTTCATTATCATTTTCCGTCTTTCTTTCTTCCGCTCGAGGCCGCCGGAGAGTCGAAAATAATATACAAAGTTATTATGACGGTTGGATGGATAGGTTCTTCGGCACTGCGGCGTCTATACGCGCGTAATCACTTTCCCAGCCTTTCATCCGACAGGTTGCCCCTCCGCTCCCTCATGGTAGTATCGCATACCCCTCGCCTCGCGCAGTGCCTTCGTCGACGACACTGTCGTCGTCCTTTATCTGTATTCTGTACTATTGTATTTTAAGGGTGAGGTCATCTCCTAACCCTTTTTATCGTTTTCCCTTTTCCCCTCTTTCCCGCCTACGTTGTTCGCGACCCCGTGTCGATATTATTACATTAGCAAAAGAGCCATTTAACATTAATACTACTATTACTGCCTATACTTACTACTATTACTATTTACTACTAATATAGTTCTATATTACCTAGAGTAAACTATGATACCTTTTGCCAAATTTCTTTCTGTTAATGATTCGTGTACTAATGATGCATCGACTCCGTGCGCTGTGTTTTTTTATTTGTATTATTATTATTATACTTCTATTCGTTTCTTTTTTACCTAACAAAAATAACGTATCATCAGCAGTATGTTTTATACTTGTATGCGTACGAATGGGATACGCTTTGTTTGTGCACGTGTACCTATTATATTTTTGAATGTATACCGACGACCGATAGTTAACATTTCCCATTAACTCTGGATCAATTATGCCATTTAAATGGGTGGATTACTAAGGATTACAACTGAACTAAATTTTGTTTTCATAATTATTCTGTAATTTTATCAGTTTGCAAGACATATTTTAATTAATATTATACTGAGTTCTTTCAAAATCATTTCATACGATTATTAAGTAATCAATTACTCAAACAAATTTTCTAATTAAAAAATCAAATACGATGTTGATGGTAGACTGGAACAACTACAATCACAAGGCACTTATTACATCATTAAAATTAAAATCTCAACGATATAGATTTCAAATAAATTTTCACTCGTTGTAATCTAATTTTTGAGTTTATTTTATTTAGTGCATTGTTAAGTTTTTATACAATTTTAGTTTATTTATTTCGCGTCTCGTACATTTATAATATTATAACGTAATGTTATATTATATTTAGTAATTTAGGTACTATATTAATTCTAATGTATAAGTTTTATTAAAAAGTAATATTGGACTTAAAAATAAAAAAAGTCTGCGTAAACTAAACTGGCTACGTCCTTCGTACTATGCTCATGCTTTTACCGCCCGCGTCGGGATCAATAAAAAGACACAATATATATCAATACAACAATGCCATCTACTTTGTTGTACTTATCTATTATACTTCGCAAACGCTTCTTTTTATAGAAAATCAACAAATTATCATAGTTTATAATTTTTATGCGATCAATAATTATTGATTATCTATATATTTTCACAATTTAGTGTCAGCATTTGGTTTAATATATTATTAATTTAAAGAATCAATGACTGAATTCAAATTGGTCTGTAATTTTTTTATTGTCCTGCTGCATAGTATTGCGTTAAAGTAAATACAGCAGTAAACGTTATAATCGATTTTTTCATCGTGATTACTCGCACCATACTTGATTTAAGACTTGATGCAGCTACTTGAACTTCATTATCATCATCATCCACGAGAAATATTCTATTAAAAATCACTTAGTTGTCAAATGTGTTATACTTACTTAATAAAATATTGCAATTATCTTATCTGAAAACAGTACCTATAGAGATTAATATTGATTCATGAAATATGCTGACATTTGTAAATTGTTTTTCATTGTACTTTTTAGTATCATTAATTATTCCTTTTAAGTTACTTATTACTCAGTTATTAGTAATCAAGTATACAGCTATAATATATTTATATTGTATATGTTAGTTAACCGTCAACAATATAATACGAATATATATTTTGTTATTTAATAAATTACGGTAGTCGAAATAATCAGGAAGTACCAAATTAAATTAATTATTGATTCATTTTTATAATTTCATATAATGCTATTTTGTAAATAGGTACTGTTTACAAATTTTTCTAACTTAAATCTTGTATAAAAATATAAATATATCTAGCTACTAGCATAGGTTTATAATATCTCGTATTTATATATTATTATTTTAAATATAACACGATACAAAACTAGAAGATCTAATCTTAGATTTTGAGTGTGTTTAGAGATAGTCTTACAATGATATGTTCTTAAAATTATTTTTGTGTCATCACGTTTGCGCCAATACGCTTCAATTTCCATCTTTGATGGTGGGGGCTGATAGCAAATTGGATCTAGTTAGTGCTTTTAGTGGTAAAAAAAGAAAAATCTAAATACCTAATTTTTAAAACAAACCAGCAACCCTAAGAAAAAACAATTAAAAACGAGAACATTTGCACAACCTCAGTTTTAAATCAAATAGATTTTATGCTGTTGTCATACTAACCTTAAACACATGATATAGTTTTCTAAATATTTTAGAACTATTGATTGACATTGGAAATTGTGAAGACTAGATTTATATTGATAGTTTTTACTCATTCAAAAACCTTGGAAGTTTAACAGAAGGTTCTTCATAAGTTCTTTGAGTGATAAAAAAATATCAAAATTACACAATAATATACACAATTTTTTATTTAACGTTTGAAGTTCATTTTGTTGAATGGAGATATACCTATATTTTATTTTTGTACTTCGAAGAATTAAACTATCTGTAACTTTAGAATCTAGATTTTTAAACAAGAAATAATGATTTTTGTTATAATTGTATTGTATAATTGGAACTTTTCTGCAATAGTGAAAGTAAAATAGACCATACGTATTAGACTTACTTTAAGCCATACCTCAATCTTATTTGAACCGTTTTAAGGTATACGTCGTTATTGACATCTAAGTTAATAACAATAATACGTGATACACGTGATCAAATATTAATATTATAATTATTATTGTATTACATTATGCCGTTAAGCTGTTTTTTTTTAAAAAAGGTAGTTCTATATAATGTACCGTTTACTCAAAGAAAAAATAAATTAAATACCCTTAGAATTAAAAAAGAGACTGTCACACCATTTCTGCTAAGATTCATTTTTCGTATGCAATGATTTATCATTGAATTCGACTTTGATACATAAATTACAGCGATTTACTCAATGATGAGGTACATTTGAAACCTATTCAGTGGAGCTACTCCCAGTTTATTTGTTTTAATTGATTCAAATTCTAAGGATCTTTATTTTTCGCATGGCTATGAGAAATTATTCCGTTCGACATTTTTTATTATTAAGTGGGACGTGTTTATTTAAAATATAAGGCGTACCACTCGTACGTTTCTTTCTCTAATTATTGTACTATGAATTATGATATTTTAAATAATGCCACTAGGTTTATTAGGATTTAAACGATCGTTGTTGACAATACGTTTGTTAGGTACTTTCCCTTTCTGTTGTTTTCATTGCTAAAAATGCACAGTGATTGATAAGTCCCAAAAGGTCATGGCCGATTTTTGACCCCATTTCATTGAAAAAAAAAGGAAGCCACAACCGTTTACACATTGCGAAGATGTAACAACGTACAACCTATTTGATTTATATTGAAAACTGGCAATGATGGTGAAATAACTGGTGTGGTCCGTCCATGTTATGAATGGCATCACACGTGCCTCTTCCCTTCTACCAATCCCCTGTTCCGTCTCTTACCGGTGTCCTTATCATCCGTTTGTGTACACACTATATATATGTATACACTGTGTGTGTGTGTGCGTAAATATATGTGTCGGAGAATAGCGTGTTACCTCCACCCTTTTGCTGCGGTCCTTGTTCTCAGTCATTCTCTCTCACCCTTCTCTCCACCACCAGTCATCGGAAAGGTCCTAACCCTCCGCGTCTCGTCGTGCACAACTTTGTTGTCCCCGCGCTCTACCACGTGCCCCCAGCCCTCCGCTCAATCATCTCTTTTTCCAATTACCGCAGTATAGAAGGAATACCTTTTATGTGTATATAGTACATACCATGTTTTTCTCTTTCTCTGTCTTCCTCGTTCCGTCTCTTTCGTTTCGTACTTTTCCCCGACCAGACGGTAGGTCTTTCCCGAAACCTCCACATGTTTTATTGACCCCCTTCCCCTCTTTCCTCTTCACCCTTCTAACCGTATGATCCTTTTGCATCTTTTTACAGTCTAAGTCCGACCTGTTGATTCTATTTGTATTTATATATTCCCACGTCAATAATGCCTACGGTATTTTTTTTATGCAGGATTTGACAAGTCAAAATAGTAATGACAGCAATTGTGGTGCCGGTGCTGGCAATGGTGGCACTCCTTTGCGGCCATCACCATCTCCAACAGGATCTACTGGTTCGCGTTCCATGTCGCCTGCTGTCACAGCACCACCGGGTGGTGGACCACCTCAACAACAACAACAACAACAACAACAACAACAGCAACAGAACATTCCAATGCCGCCTAGGCCACCAAGCAGCCAACAGCAGCCTGACCAAACGCAAGCTACTCAAAATAATAGAATGAGTCATTCGCCTATGGGGCCACAACAAGGATATCAACAACAACCATCCCCACAACCACCAGGTGGAATGCCTCATATGACAGGTCCTTCATCTGGGGCACCAGGAAATCCGTATAAAATGCCTGGACCTAATCCTTATGGCCCCCCTCCACCTGTATCTTCACATAGTGGTTATCCTGCGCAACAGCCTGCTCCGCCTATGGGATCATACCCTCAACAACCTCCTGGTAAAATATGACCAACATTGATAAATATTTTGTATGTTAATGTTATGTGTTTAATAATTTATGTTTGATTATATAGGTAATTATGGTGCTAGACCTCCTGGTTTACCTTATCAAGGGTATCCACCACCTAATAGTAATGGTCCTCCACAACAATACTCTCCTAGAGGTATGCCGATGCATCATGGACCACCTCATCAATTTCCTCCTTATCAAGTAAGTTTTTAATTGGAAGTGTTCTGTGTAATGCATTCTTATATTATATTTAATGTATGTCATTGTCATTACTAATACTTAACATTTTACTGGGTAACCTGTTTGGTGTTTAAATTAATTTATAATGTATTAAACAATATGTTTGGAATAATTTAAATACTTTTAAACATTGAATAATTACAAAAAAATATTTGGTATTTTTGTAATGTATCTGCTTCTTATACATTCCATGACATGCTTTTGTGACACGATATGTGCTTTGCAGGGATGGCCAGGTAGTGGTCCACCACAAGCACCACCTCCATTAAATAATAGTCACCATAGTGGTCCTGTTCAACCACCTACACCTACCAAAGTACCTCCCCCATCATCTTCCCCACAGCAGCAGCAACAACAACAGCAACAGCAGCAACAACAACAATCACCACAAACACAGTCTCAGCAACATCAACAACCACCAATTCAGCACCCTCCCCCTGCACAATCCCCTTTACACCATCATCATCCTCATCACCCACCTCCTCCAGGACCCCACATGCATCCACATGCTCATCAAATGCATCCAATGCAGCAAGGCACTTCTCCTGGACCACCGCCACCCGTCTCACCTGGTCCTAGGCCTCATACACCACCTCATCCACACTACCTCAAGCAACACTTACAGGTTAGACTAACCCAAACAACCACAAAACTAATGCTTTATGTGTGGCTTAAAATATTTTTCTTTAATTGTTATTTCTCGTTTTTTTTAATGTTATTATTGTAAAACCATTTTAAAACAACTAATTTTTTTTTCTATAATTATAGCAACAACACAAAGGTCCTGGAGGCTATCAGACATCAGGCCCAATTCCACCTAATTCTGGGCCAGGAAATTATTTAAATTCAATGCCTCCTCATAGTATGGGTCCACCAGCACCAGTTCAATCTAATACTGGTCCCCCAATGGCACCACCAAATCCTTCAATGATGTCAGTTGATCATGAAGTTTCACAACAACAGCAAAGTCTTAGTGGTGTTGTAACTTCTGTCGTTACCACTGGACCTGATGGCACTGCTATTGATGATGCAAGTCAGCAATCAACTCTATCTAATGCCTCAGCAGGTAAATTGTATTAAGTTATTTCTATATAGATAGTCATAATATTATTTTAAAACTAACAATTATTGATTTTGTTTTTTTTTAGCTTCTGGTGATGACTCAAATTGTACAACACCTAAAAGAAAAGAAAACATGAGTGGTAGCATAATGTACCAACAAGGAATGGGTGGTATAATGGGACCACCGTGTTCACCTGCCCATGATGAGTATTCAAATCCAGATCCGATGGCACCTGCTTGGCCCAGAGGACCTCCTTCACATAACCCAGTATTTAATAGCCACATAGCTCCTCAAAACGAACATGTATACCGACCAAAGGTAATATTTTTCTTAACTTGCAGAGTTATTTAAAACTAAACAAACTGTTCTATTTTTTTAGAAACATGACAGCTTGAGTAAATTGTATGAAATGGATGATAATCCAGAACGACGTATTTGGTTGGATAAATTGCTACATTTTATGGAAGAAAGAGGATCACCAATCTCCACATGTCCTACTATCTCCAAAAACCCTCTTGATTTGTTCCGCTTGTATATATATGTTAAAGAGCGGGGGGGTTTTATGGAGGTATGCAAGGTTTGTCAAATTTTGTTTTTTAATGGTTTTTTTACTTTGCTCATAACAAGAGAGTTGTTATCAAGTCATGTTTGGATTAATTGATGAATATTTTTTCAAGTCTTATTATATAAATTATACAAAGTAAAAGTTACCTGATGGTGCTTCAACTTTTATGAGTAACTGTATACATTTTGTTTGGCTTATTTTTTTGTATATATCTGGCCTCCATTTATATTACTTATCTAGTAACATTAACTAATGCATTTACTTAATATAACTTAAATTTATTAGGTTACAAAAAATAAAATATGGAAGGATGTAGCTGGTTTGTTGGGTATTGGCGCATCATCAAGTGCGGCTTACACTCTAAGAAAACACTACACTAAAAATTTGTTACCATATGAATGTCACTTTGATCGTGGAGGCATAGATCCTGTACCTATAATCAATCAAGTTGAATCGTCTTCAAAGAAAAAAAGTTCTAAAGCAACATCTGTGCCTTCTCCTGGTAAGTGATCTTGTTCAACACACTTGGTGTGTTGAAAATGTGGGATTCAATTGAATAATTACGATTAGGTTCTGCAGGATCTAATTCACAAGACTCGTTACCATCTGCACCAACTGCTCCAGGACCAGGTCATGTAGATGGGTACCCAGGATATGGAGGTTATAGTGGTCCACAAGATTATAATTCACCTCAAAGACCTCCACACCCACCTCATGGTAAGATTTTATGGTATTTATTTATTTAAGTATAAGTATATTAGTAGGTTATCAATTAAAACTATATTTGTTTTTGTTTTAATGCTACACGTATACATCACATATTGTTATACTATTTTGTAATTCAAAATACTAATTGCTCACACTATTAATACAGTTTATTTTGAGTTGGTTAACTCTTTGACTATTGCATTATCATTTTAAGGAGCAAATAAGGAATAATCAGAGTTGATTGAAAAAAGATTTGTAAATCTCAGACCACAATGACATACTTTTATGTCTCATTTTTACCCACCATACTTTCAGTAATGACGTAAAAGCACGTCCTATTTAAGTGTATACTATAATAAATATGTTGGTTTATAAAATAAAACCCTATAAAATAGCTTAAAAAGACATTGGTGATAAAAACATATATAAACGTCAATGCTCCTTGTGGAAATATTTTGAAAAATGTATATCGTGTGTTTCTGTTATTATTGAGCACTCCTTTTTTCAAAAAATATAAATGTTTTTGAGAAAAGTTTTTTGCATTATTTCTAGTTGTTAAAAACAACATTTTTTAAAAATATAATAAACGTATTTGTTTAAAGTTTAGATGAGTGAATTAGTGGACCAAAATTTCTCTAATAACTACTTGTTAAGACATGAAGTTTAAAATATTAACATTGATGTATAAAAACGGGGTATCTCATTAATGATTTAATAATTAATAATATAAAACACAGGTAGCAGGTACTTTAAAGTTTGGACATAAACTGTTCAAATCGCCATTATTTCAAATGATCGATCAACTATTTGATTGTAACCCAACAATATCAAACAACACAATGTCGTAAAATATATAAAAAAACAAAACAAATTTTTTAAAAAGCTCAATAAGTTAGCCGCATAAAGAAGATGACTGCAAAGTATGAGGATGTAATCCATATGCATTTTAAATCTTTTTTTTTTATGATTTTTGAGTAATCTTGGAGTAAAACCACGCATTATAAACGTTATAAAGTCAAATATTTATCTTTTTAGAGTTTGGCCAAATGGTTTTATATTTTATTATTATTTAAAAAATAAAATTTTTGTGAATTTGAATAGATATTAAATTGTTTAGATGAAATGTTCAGACAAATTGATATATCAAACACTCAGCAATTTTATAATTCTCTATTATTTTCGTCGTGAGGGACTTTATTCTAAGATAACTTTAAAAAATTATTTTGCATGAATGCGTTTTACCTACTTATGGTGCGCGAGGGGCAGAAAGAAAAAACCAATAGCACACTGACATCCTCTTATTTCTTAATAGTAATATTATTAAGAAAATTGTACCGCCCATATGTTTCTCAATATTATTTGTATTTTGTATTTTTATATTTGCTTTTTATTAGCTTTTCATTTTAATACATAAATGTCTATACTCCAAACGTTATTAGTTTATCACTACGATAAGGAGTAATATTTCATAGAATTAATAATAATAAATTAGAAACTAAAATATGTGATACCTATAATTATAGTAGTTTTAAAAATGTTATAATGGTATGCGTGGGCCACCCTGAACTTTAATAAATAACAAATAGTCATTATTTTGCCAGTCTTTGCCGATTAAAGTTTAAATATACTTTAATACTTAATTTGTATAGTGATATTGACAAAATTAAAACGATATATGACAGATAATGTTCTGAACTATATTGTATATAAATTAGGAGTCTTCAATATCACTACAGCCTAAGTGACTCATCCCTTGAAAAACAGTTTTTTCTATGTTGTACATTTGTAAGAAGGAGACAACATTTGTGGATGTAGGGTCCGCTTAAGATGACACCAAATCTCCCGCAGCGTAGTCTCTTACAAATATATAACATAATCTGCGTTCAATAGAACCAAAATAGGGTTATTAAAATTTAGCTTTAGTATTAGAGTGATGTGACCAAGTATTAAATTTAAAGCTTAAAATATTATCT